>OZ010641.1:4272679-4320179 GCA_963932165.1 Pimpla rufipes
AGTTCAACATCGAAGTTGGGCGTATCTGTTTGATATTGACTGACGAAGAAGTCGTGTTTATACTCGTCGAAGTATTGCAGACAATTTTCCGTCCTCACCTTCGAGCCTACGAAGTCGGACGATGTAAACGATACGAATGCATGGACCTGACTACATTGCCAAGCAAGGAAGCGCTCAACATATATACAATTAACGGAGTTCTGTACGTTAAGCCACACTGCGGATTCGTTCGGCATCCCCTGTGATACAACAGCATTCCTCAAAAGTAATTGCCATTTTTTCACTTCTTATAATAAATATTCTTAAGATGATCTGTATTTTTGTATCTTTTCTTGTGCACTACCACTCTGTCCTATAATTGATAAGCAATCGTTTTCTCAATAACGTTCTTAATGTATATTTTTCTTTCTAATTGGATATTGTTGGTCCGAATATCCAGGTATCACACAGACAGCAGTATCATGCCTATATTTAAGGTTGTGGCTCACAACAAGGCGCAGAAAGTTCTGGTGGCAGGTACTACTATGAAGGACGTAATAGATAAAGGGAAGCAGAAATTGACGCTGCCCGATGTACTTTACACAGTACGTAATTTTATTATTTAATTTGTCGTGTATCGTGACTGTTTCATTTCAATTGAACATCGCATATTAAAATAAAGTTTTTATGTATTATATAGCTTGTCTTGGATGATGACGGAACCGCGGTAGACGATGATGACGTGCTGGCTGAACTTGGCAAGGGTTCGCCGGTACTAACTCTGATGCTTCTTGATGCAGAACAAACGTGGTCCAGACCGAGCTGTGCGTCTCTGGCAATTGGAATCCCACGAGAAATTGAAGGTGAGAATTTGATGATCATTATTAGTGGTTTTTTATTATGTAAAAATTACTTACTTCATAATAAGCTACCGCCTGTTACAGATTCCAATTGCACTGCGGAAAACGTCCCGTATGTGCCTCTTTCGGACTTACCGGAATACGAAATTGGCCTTAATGTCTGGAATCGTTGTCCGCGGAGGCTCTTAAAGAGTTGTGAAGATGGTAAACGTGCAGTCGCTTACGACAGACGTTCAATCATCATGATACTCGCAGCGTACATGATCGACGAGTTAAAAGACATGTCGAGAAAAACGGCGTACCGCATCGCCAAGCATGTGGTTAAGAAGTTCCCGGAAACATTTGGAGATCAAATAAACGGCCAAGTCATAGGCGCTGGTTCTGAATCTTTTGGTGCGCAGTTGTACAATGCTGTGAACTATCGAAAACCAAAGTCCGGGGTATCTGACGATGAGAATGCCGACAAGCCTGCTGCACAGCCTGATATCTCTCGAAAACGCGATGAATATGGATGCCTTGAATACCAGCCATTGCTACCGGAGGGCGAATCTACTCAAAGCCAAGACGAA
Organism: Pimpla rufipes; assembly: GCA_963932165.1. Classification (NCBI taxonomy): domain Eukaryota; kingdom Metazoa; phylum Arthropoda; class Insecta; order Hymenoptera; family Ichneumonidae; genus Pimpla; species Pimpla rufipes. The sequence goes on from OZ010641.1 coordinate 4,274,088, forward strand.
AAACGTCTGTCCTTTCGAGACTTATCTAATTCTCAAAATAACAACAAAGACGCAACTCTCGAGCTGATCAGCATCACTTACGCGTCTCAAAGGCTGGCTATCAACGCCAAACACCGCAACCTCGCCCAGTTTTTCGAAGATTGGCCGTGCTTTACTGACAGCTGCTACTTGATCGCACATGGTAGTCGCTTGCTGGGTAAAGATATCAAAGAGGATTGGAACACTCAACTCGATGCAAAATCAAAAATTACGACTGCCTACTTCCAACTCTCTTATAGACGTCGGTTGAGAAAGCGAAAGGCCGAAAAGGAACCTACTACGTTGGATAACGTAGCAATGTTGGGACTGGATATAATATCAGAATCTCAACGATCGATCGTCGCGGAGCGCAGCGTCACGCCGACCACTGCTGCCTTGTTTCCACTCCTGGTCAACTATTTTCAGAAGACGCCAGAAGAATTGTGGAGAGTAGACTCGGTCGGTACAATTGTGTCTTACACATAGCAATATTTTGGCGCTGTTTTATCGTTGTTTTAACTGAACTTAACACCGGCTGGAACGTTTCCGATTTTGATCGTTCGAGGTAAAACCCTTTTTATGTATAAACTAGCCCATACGCGAGCTTTGCGCGTTTACCCAGGTGTCACTTCACTAAAATTGAGGTTACTTTTTTTTGGATCGACCGAATCTGGATTTTCTTCGTACGTTCGCGAGAAAACACTGTACCGAAGAGAATGCCGCAAGGCGGAACACGATATCTTCATTTCTGGTTTTCTTTACAGAATTTTGAAGTCGACCGTAAAAAATCTCTAAAAAACGAAAGGCCCCCCTTGGAAAAATTGGCGAAAAAAAAAATTTCGATTTTGTAAAGTTTGAAGACTATCCGATGGGAAATTTCCTGCTGATTCCGAAAAGCACCGTTGTTTGCCCGAAAAATAGAAAATTCGACGAGAAAAACGCAAAATAAGATTTTTTTATCTCGGTTCGTTGAGAACGAATAACACGACAACAATACTTATATCGAAAATGCGAGATATTTTACACACTGATTTTTTGAAGGGGGACTGCTATAAAAATACAATATGAAGTAAGCGAAAAATTCATTTATCTCAATGTAACAATTTTTTGCAGGTCAATCACTGCACGACGACGAAGCAACCGTCTCCGTGATGATCGAAGACTGCAGAATCCGTGCGCAGAGCGTGAGCGAGGGATTTTTGACGCTGATAACAGCATATTACGTCTTCGGATTCGTGTATCCAACAAAAGTGTGCAGAACACTCGAATACATTCAAAGGTATTCCATTAACAGTGTGTTTTTTAGTAGATTTGTTCCATTTCATGGCCAACCTTTATCTTTAAGTATGTTCGTGTTACAGGGTTTTGCTCGGGATTAACCCTCAAACCGGACACAAGCGCGCCGGGAAGCAAAGAAAGAGCGTGTCTTTCGACCCGAAGGTTTTGAAACTGTCAAATAATATTGAGTTATTCGCCAAAGACTTTCAAGTAGACTAAAAAATGTGAAATTAATAGCGCAGCGCGATATTGATATTGGAAATAAAACTCTGTATTCTTAAACAGCTGATTTTTATTTAACCCATGAAGTGAAAATATGTGCCCATAAATCACATGTATAACGCGCATTGAAATTCTGAAAAACGCACTAATGACTGGAAATTTAATAAAATAATATCGTTACAGAAAAATTAAAAAAGAAGTTTTGTCTCTACCCCCATGTTTAATAGAAAAAATAATGTTAATGCTTTTCATAAACTATAAGACGCGCTTCCATGATCCGACCATTGTCACCGTTCTATATGCAAATCTCTGAGAAGCACTGCTTATATTTTGTGAAAAGCAATGGTAAATTACGAGTAATCATAGTTTTTTCTGTAACATTTTATTTATTGTATCTTGAGAAATTAGAAGAATGCCAGTGTATCAGAATTCAAAAGCATTTGTACACCTATCAAAAGAAAGTCTTGTTTATTTTATTTTATTTTATTTTATTTTTTGTACAATGGACGGGACAAGCCCTTGAAAAACAGCAAATATATGTAGATGGCAGAGTAACAAACGCCTTAAGCGCGTCGCCGCGGAAAAAATTACAAAAGAAAAGAAAAGAAGAACACCTAAACAGATTCAAGTTGCGCAACATATCTGTCAACGTCGCGAACAAACGCAGAAAACGGTCGGCCGAAGAAGTCCACGAAAACGGAGGCAGCATTGCCGTTCCGAAACATACGCGAAAGCGACTCGTTAACCCCATAATTGGTGCGGTGGTGACGAACGCGGAAAACCGCATGGTTTCGAACATTACGCAGAGGGGCTGAAATCAGCACATTAGCCAGCAACTCCGAGCAGTCGATTACACCATGAATGACTTTATACAACAATAAGAGTTCGGCCTTAAGCCTACGCGACGCAAGAGTCCCCATGTTAAGCTCCGCACGCAAAAAACTTAGATAATGCCCATCACATATCCTAAACTTAAGAAATAAATACCGGACAAACTTCCGCTGAACCCGCTCAACCGCGTCAATATGAGATTGATAGAAAGGAGCCCAGATGACAGATGCATACTCGCGGATCGGGCGGACCAGCGCACAAAAAAGGACCTTAACTGACAGCGGGTTGCGAAAATCAACCGCATTGCGCCTAATGAACCCCAGAGTACGCAGGGCACGCCCGCACACATAAGACACATGAAAATTGAAGCTCAGCGAAGTTGTAAGGTACACTCCCAGATCCTTAACCAAAGATTCACGCGCCAGTATAACACCGCCAATAAAGAACTCACATAAGACAGGCTGCGTAATTCTATAGAACGAGATCACCATACATTTCGAAACGTTCAGCGACAACCTATTCAACGCGCACCACCTCGAAAGCCTATGAAGGTCAGACTGCAACAACGCAGCATCCTCAGGCCGATCTATGACCCGAAACACCTTCAGATCATCCGCATAAAGCAAAAACTGAGAGTGCACAAAACAGCTCTTAATGTCATTAATAAACAATATGAATAGCAAAGGGCCCACGTGAGACCCCTGCGGAACCCCCGAAACGGCCGTAAATCGTCCCGAGTGCGAACCCCTAACGCTGACAATATGCTGTCTACCGCGCAAGTACGAGGCGAACCACTGCAACAAAGCCCCCCGCACACCCAAACACCGAAGTTTAGCCAGTAGCACGCCGTGATCAACGGTGTCAAACGCCTTAGAAAAATCCGTGTAAATACAATCGACCTGGCGGCCCTCCTCAACCTGGCGCGACAGATAACTGGTGTAAAGCAAAAGATTTGTTACAGTGGAACGCCCCTTACAAAAACCGTGTTGCTCCGGTACAATAAGCCTCCCAGACGCAGCCGCGAGGACATCCGCAACCAACGAGTCCAAGACTTTGGGAAAACAAGACTGGATCGCGATCGGCCTGTAGTTGCGAACATCCCCGGCATTCCCCCGCTTATGAATCGGCGTGACGTAGGAGACAGCCCAGGATCTAGGAAACGAACCCGACGAAAGTGACAGATTAAAAATACGCGTTAACGGCCCCGCAAGAACACCTGAGCACGCCTTAACCAGCTTAGGGGGAATACCATCAGGCCCCATCTCCTTACTCGCATATATCCCAGCCAATCTCCCACGCACAGCCGCCTCAGAAAACGATAACATGGAGACATCAATAGAATCCCCAACGGGGGCATCGCGAAACTCCGGGACATCATCAGTAGGTACCGAAAACGCATCACGGAACACCGTCGCAAACAACTCCGCAATCTCACGCGAGGAACTGGACTCGTAATCGTCAAGAAACATACGGGTTGGAAGACCCGCACACTTCCTGACATTCGTGACGTGGTTCCAAAACGGCTTCGCACTGAAAGAGGACCGCAACGAGCCCTCCACGCGATCAATATACACCAAATAATCCGACCTCAGACTCGCAACGCACTGAGACCGCAGCAAACTAAACGAGCCATACAGGCGACCGGGAACCGCGCGATCACCCAGGACATCGGAGTCCGCACGCTTGTACAATCTGTGCGCCAATTTCTTCCTATAGATTAAACGCCTAGACGCAGCGCTGACCCATGGGGATACGTGGAGGGGCGGATCGTGACCAGCGGCACATACGTTGTAATAGCATGATTTAACTCGGAATAGAAAAACTCAACCACACTGTCAACATCCGCATCCCCATGAAACGCAGCGTCCCAGTCAACAGCAGCAAGGTAAATCTTCATAGCCTCATAGTCCGCATTCGCGAAGTCAAAGAAGCGCGCCTCCACAGCATCCTCCGCCAGACAGCCCACCTCTTCCTTAAAGCATAACACGAACGCCGGGTGGGGAGGGTCGATCGGGGCCACATAATCGAGCGCAGCGCTAACGATAAACGGCAGGTCCGTAAACACAAGATCAAGCAACCTACCACGATCGTTGAGAACTTCGTTTACCTGCACTAAATTAAGCGACGCCGCCAGCTCATACGCGATACATACGGGCGCATTAGGTGCTAAGAGCTCACCCGTGAAAAGCGCACTAGAGTCCACAAAACTCGGAATGTTGAAATCACCCACAAGCATCGTATGCGTATCCCCCGCAGCACAAAGAGCACGCTCGACCGAATCAGAAAACCCGCGGTAAACATCGGCATGCGACGCCGGAGGAATATATATTGCCGCAATTAATAATCGAGAGACTTTAAACTGTAGTGAGACAAAAATACACTCCAGCGAGGCAACCGCGCAAGGCAACACCTTCGCAGCGATCGAGCGACGCACTGCAACCAACACCCCTCCCCCCCGCGATTTATCGCTCGAAGCGGCCGAACGGTCGCACCTAAATATACCGTAATTACGCAAACCTAATTCAGAATTGCTTATATCCGGTGATAGCCACTGAAGTGGCTTCCTGTGAGTTCCTGTAATTAATGGAGGAGCGAGGGAAGGAGATGAAATAATTCACACACAATGTTCCGCGGTAAACAAAAAGAGACTTGCGTGGGCGTAAAAACCTTCACGGATTAGAAGGAAAAGCCCTCGCAAGCCATTGATTTTATTCAAGCGAAACTTAAAATAGAACAATACAACAAATTAATCTCGACGAATTAATTGTAATGCAACGAACGACTTTAAAAACACAAATCACGAATAAATTAATCTCAATTACGACAATTAACGGAGTTATCGCGGGGATTTATCGCGAGTAACTACTCGCACGAGAAAACGCGCAACAAATCGCGAAACACAATAACAAAACAAGAAAAATAAACGAAATAATCTATATTACAATACGCGAACTTACACTAACGCCGACGATCGGTACGAACGCGTAACTTGTGCACAAGTCCCTATTCGAGAGCTCTCTTACCTCGCAAATACCCGGTCCTATGCGCGCAATCTGGCTGAGCGGGTCCGGACACGTCGGAAACACAATGGAACACGCGGGGGGACTCGTGCCCCTCGACTGCCGTGACGCGTCCCGACGTCTCGGGGATCCAACGTCGACGGCTACGGGCGGCCGGCACCAGGTCCAACCGCCGCGTCACGTGGTCGCAATCGTGGACCGGCGCCGAATGCACACCGCGTCCAGCACACACACAAACAACCCGTTCCGACGGGCCCGCGACGCCAACCCAGCCCGGGGACTCGTAACGGCGAGTTAATCACGCACGACGCGCAATGGCCACGAGCGCGCACAAGATGGCTGCCCGCAAGCGTCCCGCGGACGCTTGCTGCGGGAAGCCGCGGATCTCGCTTGATCCGTCCGCTCGCCAACTCGCGATTCCAGCACCCACATACACACGCACACACAACACGCTCCGACGCGCCCGAGACGCCAACCTAGCCCGGGGACTCGTAACGACGAGTCAACAACGCACCGCGAACAATGGCCACGAGCGCGTGCAAAAATGGCTGCCGCAAGCGTCCCGCGGACGCGTGCTGCGGGAAACCCAGGATCTCGTGCGATTCCTTGTCGGCAGCGCGGAAACGACTCGCGACGCGGCCGAGACCTTTTTTGACGCGGGGCACGCGCGATGCGACGACGAAAACTGCGCGGTCGCGATCTATCGGCGAAGGGGTGACGATGCTCGGCAACGCGATCCGCTCGCTGTGACTGCCGGGCGAAGACTGGCGGGCCCGCGCTCCCCGCCACCGGCAGCGACGCCGCGCCGGCGCTTCACCTACCGGCCGCACTTCCGCCCGCGCGCGCTACCGTCGCCGACCGGTGGCGCCGCCGCGGGCGGCGAGGCCCGGGCGCGCGATTCGAACTCAGACATCGGCCGAGACGAACCCAACAGCCACGTTTCCACAAGAATGATAACATCAAAGTCATTCGAAGAAACAAAATCTCTCAAGTCCCGAAGCTTCGTCCGAAGACCACGAACATTCTGATAAAAAAACGACAAGTCCCGTCCAGCGATTAGTTTTTTCCTCTCTTCGATACATGCGGCGGAGTGCTTGACAACGTGAACGCATGAGCCGAGGGGGAGGCCTGGCCCTCCGCCCCCGCCGACGTTCCTGGTCCCAACGGTTGACTCACGGCGCTACCCGCAGCACCCGACAAGACGACGTCGACAATCCTCGGAACGCCCCTCACGTAGCGAATTGTCTTCCCGGTGACTCCGGACTTCACGAGATCAGCGAGTTGATTCCTGAGAACCCGAAGATGCTCCCTCTGGCCAGGGGTAAGGTCAGCCATGATCCTGACACTAGCATCAGCAGAGCGCCTCTTACCACGCAAAACCTCAAGCGCACTCTGAGAGTCAGACAGCGTGACCTTGATGGGCCGCGGAGCAGACCCCGGACGAAAAACTCCAAGACGCGAAAATCTCACAATAGACGCTGTACTGCAGACCGATTTAATGAGTCCCGTGACAGCCTGAGAATCACGCTCCGCAGCATCCGAACCAGAAGGCTCAGCAAGACTGTACACCATGAGATTCCTCGAACGCTGCATGATGTCCGCCGCCTCCACCGCAACACATTGAGGATCACTGCCCCGCGACGACTGCGAGATTAGGGCCTCGAGCCGCTCAACAGTCACGCCAAGGTCACGAACTTGACTCTTCAAGTCATCATACCCCTTACGCAGATCCACCACTGACGTTTCACAGCCAAGAATGCGCTCCAGCGCCTCATCAAAGCGAGCCGCGAGAGAGGTCATCGTAGAATTCAGGGCTACAAATTTCTCGTTAAGCGCACGACCGAACTCCCTCTTAAATTCGGCCAGCTGCTCTGCCAGATCGCCGCTTAAGTCACGCCTCAACGTCTCAAATTGCACGGCAACACCCTTGTTGACACTGCTGATCTCCTCCCGCAGGAACGCCCTCAGTTCACTATTCATCGCGCTCGAATTCGCCCCGTGAGCACAATTCAAAATAAAAAGGTCATCAAAAACCAAATTACACCGTGACGCGCAAGCACGATGATACCACCGGCGGCAGTCGGCACAGCGCACAAAGTCCTTTACTATATCACGGCAATAAGAGCACAAAACAGTCCGAGGAGAGCTCAGTGACATAACACCACGCATAAACGTCAAAACCGCATGGACACAACCTGGCACACACTGCCGAGACTATACGCGGGCCGTCGAACAATCCGCCTCTCAGCATAGAGCGCGAGCACCCGAAAATAAATAAAGTCCAGTGTCAATCAGACCGCACCACGCACCTCACACATATACGCCTATATGTATATGTATATCCGTACATGTCACCCCACGGACCGCGCCGAGAGCCGGACCAGATGACAAAGTAAACAAAGTCCCGCATATACACACACCACGGCAAGACTACTAGAGTCCAAAGTCCGGGTCACCGTTGGAAATTCAAAACCGCGCATGAAAATTCAACGGCCCAACACTCGTCAGAAAAAAGCCACGAGATGCAGTCCGATGGCTAATGCCCACAAAGAACGGCAAAAAAAAAAGTCAGTTAATGAGGGGCAAGCACAGCAAATAGCTTAGGCACGCACAGCGCGAGTAGCGGACACAATCAATCTGTCAACCGTCAACCGACGAAAGGCGGCACAAGCCGCACACGGCCCGACGCAAGTAACATCGAAAAACACCAACAGCCGCAGGCCAGACGTCACGAAACTATGCACAAACGAGCCAATATACGTGACAACTGTACTTGCATCACCGAACCAAATAATAATACACAAGAACTTCAGAAAATACAACTGCAATCAAGAGCGTTATCAAAGTGGGTAATCACTCTCCGCCATCTTGGATCGGTTATCCCATTGTTAATGCAATATACGAAAATATATTATCCTTTTCAGACGAATATAAAAATTCAATAGATACATTAATTGAAATTCGCATACTCTGTCTTACAAGATTCTAATACGTGCGTGGGTATTTTAATAGACGCGTATTTGAAAATTCAAATACGCAGTCTATATTTTTTAAAATCCGGTCGTATCCTTTTAATATACAAAAGAATATTGATTTTATCAGAAGAATTATCAAGTTCAATACATATATATTTAAAAATTAATATTCATTGTTTGATTACTTTTACAATACTGGATAACAGATTTTTTATATCCATGGTTGAAAATACTACGTCTTTATATATTAAATTATGAATTGGGTTTAAAAAAAAACCTGCGTATTTGAAATTCAATATACTTTGGTATATTAAAAGCATAATATCGGATTTTAAAAAATATACACTGCGTATTTGAATTTTCAAATACGCATATGTACTGCGTATGTGAAACGCGTATGCGTATTTGATTTGAGGATTGTTCTTCACTTCGTCAGCTCGTGCCTGGATGTCGTATAAAGTACTTCGTTTCGCTCCGTCAATCTCGCGGAGTATTTTTTTTCTGAGAGCTGAACTTGAGAAATCACAGTAGCTAGTATTTTGTCTGTAAAATAAAAAAAACATATTCGAATCTCTTTGAATTTCTGTAATGTTGAATAATTGTTGTCGTAAAATTTCTATCTAAAATACAAGAAAAAACCTACCCAAGTCTATAGCGTCAAGCGAGTGGTCCAGCACACATGTAGGCAGAAAAAATGACAAAAATGTTAGCTGACATGAATACAATACAATGGATCGATAATTAATGTTTTATGGCGGCATCTTTATTTCTGGATAACGTGTGACAGAATTTTTTTGAATATTCTGTCCCCCGGTCTGCAGAGTCGCGAATCTGCAAGTTTCTAGCGTTCCTTCCGACCGCCGATTGGTCTTTTTCCGGTTTTAGGGTAATGTTACCTAATACGTTATCTGACGGTCAATTATAGTGGTCAGTGCACCGAGATTACCGCGGTTCAGGGCCGAATTACTGTGCCACCCGGGATATCTCGGTGATAACGCTCAGGGTGTATCGGTACGAGAGGATAAAGGACCGGTGAAATTCCGGCGCTCCACTGAGGAAGTGACGTTCGGGGGAAAGATTGATTAAGTTTCAGGTACGTTTGGAAGGCCGCAGCGGAGGTGCCCACGACCACACCGACGCTCGGATCGCCCGGTCGCTTTTCGGTTCAGTTTTCCGTTATCTTTACGTTTACGTTTGTTCAGACTCCCGCTTCACAAGGAGATTCCCTCGTTATCGATCATCACCACGATAGGTTGTCAAATGTCGGTCAGTTTCGGTTACGTTTCATGTATCTTTCGGTTATCTTTCGTTATCTGTGTCATCTTTACTGAATTTCGGCGTCGCGTCCGCCTTTAGGTTCGCTCGGACGCTCGCAGGTGCGCGCGCATCACCGCCGCAGCATCGCCGCGCATCGATGAGAGTGGGACCGCGGTTAGAGTGGGGCGCGCGGACCTCGCAGCCCTGCTGGGTGATGAGCCGCCGACCGACGATCTCTCGTCGGCCGGCCTTCGGCCGGCAAGCAGCTCTCTCTTGTTCTCTGATGTTACCTCCTATTCGCTAATGTTACCTTATGCTATCTAATGTTACCGAATGTTACCTAAAATTACCTTTTTAGTGTTAGAATTTCTTAGTGTTAGTTATGTTATCGCATTACCCTCTTTTAAGTTATCTATTAGTTTTATATTCTTCTATTTTCTCGGGGATACCTGTAATTAGTTTTCCGGCGTTCTCGCTAATTAATTTTGAGTTTAGTTATCTTCTCGGCGTCATCTTTAAGTTTCCCGGCGTTGTCCGTAATTATTTTCGAGTTCTTATTTAAATTTTAGATTACCGTTCGCCCGGTACGGGTAAATTAAACCGTCGACTGGCGAACCAACGGTTTAATATCAGTGCAACGACTAGCGAACCCACGGTTTAATATTAGGGCAATTACCTAGTGTTCTCTGATTCGTTCGCGTTCGTTCTCTAGTGTTCTCTGCTTAGTTCGCGTTCGTTCTCTAGTGTCCTCTAATATATTCGTGCGCGTTCGCTGATGTTCTCTGGTTAGCTCGTGCACGTTACCTTTTAGTTTACCGATTTATTAAGTGCGATGATTCGTTCTCTGATTTTCTGTTTTTCTTTTATGGGTGACCACGACGCGACGCGCTCTCGCGCTACCTGGCCCCGGTTACCTCTATTTTGGTTTTAATAAGAATTCGCCTTCTTTTTCGTTTGAGGTATTTTCGATGTACGCATAATTTTAAAGCGTGAGTGTTCTCTCGGTTTGTCGTTCTCTACTCCGATGAATTAGTATAAAGGTTTCCGGTATCTCATTAATAAACCGACCGAATTTTTCCGATATATTTGCGTTACGTTTTCACCGTTATTCAGTGCCACTAAGGATCCACGCCCTCTCTCCACAACCTAGCACACTGAGCGACCCCGAGGTTCCGTGAACCGCTCCTCCGAGTCCGTCGCCGGTTACGTTTCGGTTAAGTTTACGTTTTGAGTTAGGGCGGTTTGCCGATTCCGCCCGCGTTATAAAATAAAAATTGGCTGGCGCCCACCGGCATTTGGCGACGGGCGAGGAGGGCGCACGAAGGTGGCGCGGAAATAATTCCCAAATTAATTTCCATGCTCACAAACGTTATCATAGAATTATAAGCATACCTGCAACTGTTACCGATCTCTCAGTGTTGTCGTTGTCATATCTGTCGACTCCACTTTCCCCTCGTTGAACACTTTTTCCTGCTTTTCCAGTGGGGCGGGAGAATTGATCGGTCTCTCATCCACTCTTGCAAGCTCTCGTACGGTCGCGTTGTCTATCAAAAGAAATATCATACACATTATGACGAGGCGCTGGAACGCGCTCGTCGCAACGCGCGGGGTTTCCGACGTGCGCGGCGGAATACGGTCTACGACGCCGCTCGAGTCGAAAATTCGCACCAAGCAACAACGCAATCGACGAAGTATGGGCAGTCTCGAGACGTTGCGAAGGGACCGCGGGCGGGGACGCGTGGGACCGCCGAGCAAGATGTTGTTAATATTCGGTCGACATTCGGCGTTTCCCCCACCACAACGCGTGGGGTCTCGCGTAACGCGCTCGAGTAATAGATCCGTCCGGCGCGGATCGTCTGAGTGAAAGAGAGATTGACCGCGAGATTAGAGATTGTACCGAGCTACTGTCGGAGATAGAAACGCGCGCGCCGAGCGAGTAGTGGATCGACAGATTATTAGAAAGAACAATTGTGTTCGCGAGAAGCCGCGCGTGCGAAATAGCGTCGGGACGATCTCCGAATCGAGAGGACACGAGCCGAGAGAGGCCGAACGGTGTTAGGGCGAGGACTGACAGCGAGTCGGTAGCGTGCGATGCAAAAAGCCAAAGGTAGGCGAACGACGTACCTCCTCATAGGCCTTTTTGTACTGCGCGATCAAGGTAGGAATTTCTCTCGTTAACTGTAACTTGCGCTCGAGATTCGGCTCGACCGATAACGGCTTTTCCGGGGAATCGTGATCATTCGCGGCGACAAATAAATCGTGATCTTTGTAACGGGTTTGAGCCACTCGGTTCGTGTACGAAGTGAAACGTGTAAATTCTGTTATTTGTTATTTTAAACTCGAGTTTACCGAGTACATCTCGGGCATTTATATATTGACGAGAAAGAATAACCCGAACTGTACCCCCGTGACCCCGAAAAAATCGTTAGACATCGACAAGGTGAGAGACATTACCCCCGGTAGTCGGGGAAAAATAAATTGGCTACCTGGCGCTCAACGGATAGGGGAAGAATTATTTTGAGCGCTGAGGATTGTACGCGGCGGTCGGCAACGGTATCCCGCATTGCACCGGCGGCCCGTCACAACATACAGATAGAAAGATAGGTTTTTTATTAGGCCCTGGGATAAATCCCCTAAGGACCAAGCAGAAAAAAAATAAGCGAAGAAATACAGGCAATTTACATACTAATAACCTGAGAAAAAAAAAGCCAAAAAAATAAAGCTAAACTAAAACTAAAACTAAAACTAAAACTAAACCGAGTCGCAAAAATTTACATAAATAGAGAAGAAAACAAAGTAACGTGATCATGCACGGATCAGAGTAGTAGATTCGGACCATGCCGATCCGGGCTATGCCCCAGCAGTTGTAAGGTACCGCGCTGGGGAGACAGGCCTCCCCCTCCCTACCACCCGCCTGCCAGGAGAAGGGGGTGGAGTGGGGGTAAATTCCCCGAGATGTGATTGGTCTAAAAATCCTCTCCCCTCCCCCTCTTTCGTAAAAGTTTTCCCTATAATGTTTGAAAGGGTGTGGGGGTAATTTGCATAATTCCCCGAGTTTTCACTGGTCTAAAAAATCCCCTCTCCTCCCCGCTCCTTCGGAAAAATTTTCTCTGTAATGTCTGAGCGGTGGTGGGTCTGATTAGCATAATTTCCCGAGCGTGGTTTGGTTGCCTAGTTTCCCTCTTCCCCGCCCCCACTCCTTCGGGAGAATTTTCCCTGTGTCGCGTCCGAGCGCCTCCGCGGTAAGTGGGGGCGTTTGGCGTGAGCCTTGATTCCCCGAGCGCTGGTTGGCTGTTAAGCACGTGGAGATGATATCCCGCGCTCTGATTGGTCGATTGAGATTTTGTCCACCGCGTCAGATTTTCGAGGTAAAATCGAGCGCGATCGTACAGCAACAATCGTCGGTATTGTAGATGTTTAGCCTACGATCGGTAACTCACGATTTTCGATGGTAAGTTTACCTGTTGCGGTGGGGGATGATGGTAAATATTTCCGGTCGATAAGTCGTGAAATGAAAAAGTAGAATTTTGTCGAAAAATATATTTATTTTAAACACATGATATAGTTAGTGCGTGTGTGTGAAAATAATAGAAGTGTTCAGATGGCCGTTGAATGGTAGATTTTTGGAATGCTCAGGCGTGGTTTGGGCCATGGTACACCGGGCTCTGTAGATGGTGGCTCAGCAGCTTGTTATATGCAGGTCTTGCATTCCCTCTTGGTCGGAAGATTGTCGGATCTGGCAAGTCCGTGTGATCTATGCAGAGCTGGGGTGGGATCCTCAGTTAACGATAACGATACGGTAAGGCCTCGCCGGCCAATCATGGATCAAGCACAAAGGAATGCTGACTTGCAGCAGCCAATCACGTATCAGCTTTCCTTTGTGCTTGATCTATGATTGGCTGGCGAGGCCTTACCGTATCGTTATCGTTAACTCGGGATCCCACCCCTGATACGATGCAACCTCGGGGTCCAGTTGAATATGTGTTGGTAGTTTATCCCAGAGAATAGGGATATAGTTGCCCCAATGCTGTATCAGCAGTGGTTTGGGCACGTATGCGAGTTCCTCTCTCGTGAGTTCCCATGGATCTTTACCGCAGTCGATGACGAGTATACCACTGATGACTTCCATCATGTTGTTGTAGTGTTGCAGCTACTACAGTTCTTTTGAAAGTGTGTTTAATAGCCCGATGTGTGGCTGCTTTTATATCGGAGCCGGAGATATTGGTGGGGGCGGAGGAGGAGGAGAAGGATGGTGGCGCTGGTGGTGGTGGTGGTATTTTTTATAAGTCACAACACGTAAATTTTTGTTTATTCGGGTGTTTACAGATGGCATCAAAAACGGGGTGTACAGGTTTGTATACACGCTGTATTACACATATTGCCGGCCCCTTCCAGCACATTGGATCGTCTATTTCTCGCATAACGGTTTTCGCGTTTTACATGTTACAGATTTTCGTAGTAGCGTCGTACAATATTATCATTTTTCAGCTTATCTGCCGAAAATAGACGTAGAAACAGCCCGAGACATAATCAAGAAACATAACACAGTACTCTCCACACACTCGAGACTTGATTGATTGTAGAGTTCTTGTATTCCACTCGTAGGTTGCGGTGTTTCGACGTATACAGTTATGGATTTTGTTAACGAGAGGGGGTAGCCCGTAGCTGTCGAAGAAGATACCTCGGCCATTATTGTCAACGTACACGGCAACCCAGTGCGTCCCCGGTTTGGTATGATCGTCGGTATTGGCGACGATTGCAGCGGGTCTAGACCAGCGACTCGGGATACGGTCGGCGGGAAACACTCCCTTGGTCTGTGCCGGAATGTGTTGTAATGCTTTCAGTACCTCCAGACTATTCGTTATATATGCTCTCGGGTCCCTGGTGGGGACGGCGTCGGCGTTGATGGTGGTGATGATGATGATGATGATGATGATGGTGTCCACCACGTGTGGCGGTCGTTATTGCCTGTCGTTTCGGCGGCGGCGGTGGTGGTGGGGCTGAGCGTAGAGCCGTCGCGTGGAAAAGTGCGACTGTTTCGTCGTCCGCGGGAACCGAGCCGTCAAAGGTGCTAGGCGTAACACTGTTGACACCCTTCGCCGCTACCTGCGATATATACCCCTGACCCGCAGCGGCAATCTCCGACTCGGTGGGCATCGTGATGCGGACGGCACTTTTATCTGTGTCATCTGGTCGGCTCTTCCGGGGCACCGCTCCAAGTGGTTCGGAATAAATTGGATTGGTCGTATCGACAAGCTGTGTTTGAAGAAAACGTTTTAGTTTTCCTACGTTATTTAACGCACATCTCACGTTATCCTCCCGCGCGACGCCGTGATAAATGCATCGTGCGTCATACGGGGGCATTTTCTTAAAACTCGGTCCCTCGAAATTCTCCAGGTTGATAATGTCTCGTTCAACTATATCTTGGAGAATTTCGGCTTTTTGTGCTCCGCGCGTGTATATGCGTATGGCGTAGCGACACATGGCTCTCAGGTTAACGTAAACTTTCCACAATGGCGTATTACCGTCCACCCACTCGAGTCCATGATGGTAGCACGTCAGTTGATTATTGCTGCCTCGTATTGCTTTCGGTAAATCACCAAAGCCGTATGGTGCTTCAACGACCCAGTGGCCGATATTATCGCCTTGTAGTGTTGTCACGGCAATCTCTTTAGGCAGGAACTCGCCTTGTTTTCCGTAAAGCGCCTGAATATCCACTATAGCGTCCATGATGAGAAGTAGCGATTAACTGTTGTCGAGCATACGTGCGTAGAGGCTCTCAAATACCATTCATGAGACGAGTCGGTTGCGCCCTCTCCGTAACATCTTGACAGCGGTGGCGGCGACGGCAGCGGCAGCGGCGACGGCTGCGCCGCCTGCGACGATGTAGGGACGAGATTTTGATCTTTTCCGGTGCTTAGGCACTAACATCGGTGATAACTTGACGGGCTGAATCAATTTCAATAACGTTGTCGTATTCGGCGTAAACGATGCAGCTTAACGTTGAGTTCAGACGTTTAGCGAAGCGTTCTTTAATTCGTACGCTGCCGTGTCTCACGAGATTCCAGTGCGTGAAGCAGTTTGCCGATAAATCGGTTGTTAAGTCAAAGGCAAAGAGACAATAGCCTTTAGCGTATGCTTCGCGATCAATGTCCAATCCTTCGTTTTGAAAATGTATTCCCGTGCCATAGAAGAGGGTGTGACAGCTCTGAACCCATGTGTCGTTACCGCCAAATTCCGATTGAAGTGGTTTTCCCGGTATCTGCTGGCCGTCCACATAGAGCGATAGATAATTTATCGAGGTGTTTTGGAAATTAAAGGGGTTGAGTGTCTTGTCACCGTTGAATGCTTTATTGTAGACAAAGCCGAGAATGATGCGTTTCTGCAGTTGTCCGAGTATCACATTATTCAGTGTATCACCGATAATTCCACTATGCATGGTGAATGATTTAACCTCCACTCGCGTTATAGGGTACTTTGCGGTTGTCTTGGCCAGTGTTTTTGCGTGTGCGATAAGCACACCAAGATTAATGTTCGCTCGACGCACCATCAGAGTCACATCGCTTATTCTAACTTTGTGCATAATTCCCTGTACTGGTGCTTCCATAAGACAAAAATCGTCTTTCGAGCGTACGTGTCGTAGACGCACTTCCACGCCGTTTAGTAGAAATTTATCCTGATTAAAAACGTCGCAGTGTAAATGCCCAATCATATCGAGGGTTTTACCGCCTTTAATATACCTCGCCCTTAGCTCTTGGCCATTATTGGTTTTCGTGCCAGGCAGTGAGTCAAAGCCACCTGCGTCGTCGGCGAACCACAGGGCGGTCGTGAGATGCGATTGTTTACCCGCAGGTCCGTAATTCAACAATGTCTCAATATAAGCCCTGTATGCGCAAGCATTATTGGGCGGTGCAACGAGTTTTTGATTGAAAAACAAGTCGACCTGATTGAAGAGGCTGTGTAAAAAGTTATTAACAGGTGCTACTTTGTAGGGTGAGTCAGCATTTGCTAAAACTTTAAGTTTTACACAGAGCTTTGTGTGGGCTAGGTCAAGGTATTCCTCACCGTGGCCAGGTATAACGAACTCGATAGGCCCGTCGTCTGAGAGCGAAGAGACGGGTTTATAGTTTACATATTGCGACGACTCGATGGACGTTTTTGTCGGTGGTATGGTGAATAAGTCGAGGTCCGTCTTCATACATTCACACAAGTGTGAGTGTAGAAAAGACATGTTTAACCGAAGATATCGCTGGGTCTTTCCCTTTTTTTTAGTACTTCTGCCTCGCCCGCGTTTCATCGTCACTTTTCTTCTTTCGCCTCTTCTTTTTCGCGGCCGCCGTTGATGATGCAATGCTTTTACTTTTCGTCGCACGCTTTCTCGTCGAGATACGCGCGCATGCACGACCCGTTAACGACTGCATCGTCCGCGTCGCGAATGCATTATTATACCCCGCACCGTTCATGAGTGGAGAGATTTTTTCGTTGGCTTTTCGGGCTAAATTTTCTCCCGATTCTGCAGCGCGCCGTTTGAACGACTCTTTGAACGGTATATGATTGCCGCTCACATCCTCGATGACGCGTAGTCCCGTGCGTAGAGCCTCTTTTCCAATGGCTTTAGCGCCTCGTGTCCGTAGCGGGAGTACGCTCCTAAACAGTCCACCGAGGAATCTACCGATGCCGTGCCCTCGTTGATACGGTGCGCCGACAAAGACGTTGCCTATATGACTGCCACCTCCAACTTGATTATCATAGTATGCCGCGTAATGGGCCACCATTGCGCCGACGGCTCTGAGGAGCGCTCGCGAGCGCGAGTTTACGCGATTCGCTTAAAGTCAAGTGTTACGGTTAGCGTCCCGTACTCGAATGGTATTGACTTGCCCAGATGATCCCTTATATCGATATCGACTGTGCGAAAGCAGTTGCTTGATAATGGTAGATAATTTGGCGGTGAAAAACAATTCACTTGTGTCGAACCATATGCGTAGCGTATTGTATTCAAATCGCCTATACGTAATAGGGCGGCCTGAGTATCGCCCACTGTATAGGGTATACCGAGATCTGTGTAGACAAAGAGCTGTTCTGTTTCGAGAGATGGGCGCGGGTGTTTGTACCACGTGTTGGCGTCCATGCTTGAATCGCAGGTATGAAGACTCGCCAGACTTCCACTCTTTAGTACCGATGTTTTCAGTGAAGCGTAGTATACGCTGGACCTTCTCGCTAAAGCGTAACACATTGTTTGGCGATGCAATTTCATTGCCACACTTTACCGCCCACGCGTCACTCGCAATAGCCACGTAACCACTTGCATTTTCAGCATTGACTATTTATATACCGGCCTCACGTAGGCCCGGCATATTCTTCATCCGGGCCATAAGATCTTCGTGGTTTTTGTAAACACCGTACGGTATGTTAACATTCTTAAATTCCAAGTTGTTATCGCACTGTCTCCATTGCATCATCGTGTTTTCTTGCTGTAAGTGCGTCATTGTGCACGGTATATGTATTGTAGCGGTTATTTCCAGTTCCAAATGCCTTCCACTACCAAGCTAAAGCTCGGTGTCCTCCCCTTCATTTTTTTTAAGGGCGCCAGGCGCTTTTGCGCCGGGGAGAACACACGATGTACCGAGCCAAGCTGCTTCTTGCCTGACTAGCCGCAGCCTCGTGTGTGGCAGAGTGGCGTGAGTTCTAGCGGGAGATCTCTGGGTGGACAATTAATGCAAATAATTTAAATACGATCAATTCTGCCGGGAGCGAACAAAAGAATATTGGTTTAATTCGATAAGAAAATAATCGAACAAAACAAGAAATGAGGTTTTAGTCTCCCGGCCTCTTCATATCTTGCAAGACTTCGCCTCGACCTCTCAAGGGCGCGAGCCGTCACACACGCCGCGACGTTCGCCTCGCATTCACACAACACACAAGTCGCGCGAAATCGCAACGGTTCGGAAAACCCGCTCGTGATTCTCGAAATCGCGGAACTCGAGCCGCAGCACAATAAAAATAGGAAAAGGGTTTTATTCTCAACGAGCGAGACCCGAAATCCGCTCTCGCGCGCCCACACTCGCGGCGAAACGGGAAACGGCCGACGACGACAGTCACACCCTCAATCTCACGGCGGTAGGAAAAAAACAGTGAAAAGAATAATCGCGCAAATAAACGAAAAGATGACGCGGGAGATTAGCCGCCTCGCGATCAAGCTCACCCTCAGTTTTCTCGACGTCGGCAGCGGGATGAAAAACTCTCGATCGCGCCTCGATTTTCTCGCTCTGGCTCTCGCTGATGGTCGCAGTCGCTCCGCTCGGTAGTCCCTCGGGCAGTGTCCCGAGACCCTTCTCGCTCGCTCGCACGGGGCTAGTGATCCCCTCCGCCTTACGCCTGAGGCGCTCTCTCGCACTCGCGGACAGGCGGCCAACTCTGTCGCGTGCGACGCAGCTGATCAACGGCGGATCCCGGTTATCGATTGCGTCGCCGTAAATCCTGGCGACGACGACGGCGACGCTACTTCTCGGCGGGGTGGCGGGAGGTTCAAGTGGGCGCTCGGCGAGCGGCGGCTGAACGGCGACGTACCGAGCACGGCGTTGTCTCCCTCGAAGCTCGGGTTCGGCTGCAGACGTCCGGGCGAGGCGAGCTTCTTGACGCTCGGCGGCTCTCTCTCTCTCGTCGATTATAATAATAAAAAAAACAAAAAAAAATTAATTCTACGCTCGCAAAATATGGTAGCGGACCTTGCGGATCGGTGCTGGAATCGCCGAGCGGTCGCGCCGAGGCCAGAGCCTCGTCAGCGGAAGTTCCCGCGTTACAGTATTTCCGATAAACCCATGGCCTACCGTTCAGCAGTACTTTACGTGAAAGTTGTGTAATAAAATACGTTGTTGTGTTATCCGGATAATAGTGCATACTGCTACTACTCGGTAATACGAGATCAAAGTTTTCGTCGTTGTACATAATGACGGTTGCGGCGACGACGACGACGACGACGACGACGACGGGTGGTCTCGAGAGCGCGCGCGCGCGCCGGCGTTTGTCAGGTGTCGAGGGTGTAGAGGTTAGCCGCAGGTATCCAAGAGTTAAATTTCGAGGGGTAGCCAACCCAGCTGACGAAAAGTTGTTTCTTCGCGCCTCGTCCTTTGGTCCGTAAGATACGATCGATTTTAAAATCTTGATCTGCAGTCAGGTGTTTCTCGTGCCCAGGTATTATTTCCTCGGTGTAGAAAAATCCATCGATTAATTCCCCCTTGAGATCCCGTAGTCCGTAAATTTGTATTCCTTGACGGGTCGTGACTTTGTCGATTTGAAAAATTTCTTCACTCCAATTTCGCTCGTAACCCTTCTCGAAGGTGCCTTTTGTTCGACTAATCCTCACGTAATTGCCGCGGTTGTATTTAACCTTAGTGTGACGTCTTTTTTCTCGTTGCTTCACCGCCGCATTTGTCATATTCTCCAGTGCGACATTGGCATTGTGTAGAGTCACAGCAGCCGGTTGCATCTTAATTGGCGAGTGTCTTGCGTGATTATAGGCATAAGTAAATTTTTGTAATACAATGATGTATCGTCGTGTATTTCGATGTGTGAAGTAGCGCCACATTCGTTCTTTCAGTGTGCGATTAAAGCGTTCGACAATTGCGGCTTTTATATCGGCATTACGTGTAACTCGAAAACCAATTTCGGCTTTTTGTAGAAAAGCCTATAACTCTTTGCCGACAAATTCTTTGCTTTTGTCGGTCTGCAGGTATACGGGTAAGCGAACCTCGCTGCGTTCGAAAATTCGTTTAAATGTCGTGATGACAGAGTGTACAGTTTTATCCGGTAGCGGTTCGACCCATGCAAATTTGCTTAGCACATCAATGACTGTGAGTAGGTAGGCGACATTATCGTTATAGTTTTTACCGATCGCACATCCACGAGATCGGTTTCCCAAACGCCGTCTATATTGTCGACATTATAGTGAAGTCGTGGGAATTGTCGTCTCACGGGTTTATGTCGTGAATGGGCGTCTTGTTGGCTCAACCAGTCATAAACATTGATTGATTTCTTTTTTTTAATACTTATTAGATGCCGTGTATTTACGCTCGAAGCCAATAATCGAATCAGGGGCGAGATCGTGTTCTTTTCCCCGTGATAGAAGTTTCGAGAATACGTTTTGCACCAGCGGCAATTCGTCGATCTGTAGGTGTAACAGGATTCTGCCTCCTCCTCGGCAGCGGCAGCGGCAGCGGTAGCGGCAGCGGCAGCGGCAGCGGCAGCAGCAGCAGCAGCAGCAGCAGCACTAGCGGCAGCAGTAACAGAATCAGATACTTACCTCTCTCGCTCTCTCTCTCTCTCGCGCGCGCGCGCGCTCTCGGTCTCAAGGCCCATCGACGCAGCTGGCTTCGCTGTAGCGCGGACGCAGGCGCTCCGAATATTAAAAATTAACGCTGGGAGGGAAAGTAATTTTTGCGGAAACGTGAAATAGTTTTTCTTTTTTTTATTTAAAATCATTGTGGGTATGTGGTAGATGAAACGGAGGAGGGGGGAGGAGGAGGAGGTACAAGTAATAGTATATTGTGCAACAAGGGTCGAAAGTTGGCAATTGCGGCGAGTGTGAGGTTTGCTGCCCGAGCGAAGCGAGGGCTGCAATCACACGAGTCGCAATTGCCATTTCGACCCGTGTTGCACATCATACTTTTTGTAACGAGTGCACGAATCTGCGGCACTTGGAATGGCAGTCGCGCGAGACGAATACTGAAAAGTCAGGTTGTGATTGAAGGGACGAAAGTGAATGACAGAAACTCCCAAGGGACGAAAGTGAACGAAATGCGAACTGCGCATGCGTGACTCTGTCATTTCACCACAGGTTCGCAACTGACAGGGAAACGGCCACTTTCGGCTCGCAAGACTGCCATGGAAAGTGCCGCGATTCGTGCACGTGTTACAAAAATAACATTTATTGAAGGTAAAAACGTGTATATATTTCTTCCATTTTTTTGTACTTTTCCCACAACATCTTGTGACAAATGTTGTCGATTCACACGCTCATACACAAACCCATACACATCTAATATACGTATAAAAATACTTTTTTAAAACTTTTCCCACAACATCCTGTGACAAAAGTTGTCGATTCTGCGACGTATTTTTCGTGAGCGGAAGCGCGAACGCGAATATCATAAACATCACGGACGGTAACGTCACCTTCGGCCGTCTACTCACGCTCGCGCATCCGCAAACCCGGTGGCGCCAGTTAATTTTTGTGTCACCGGAATTAACAAACCGGTATGCCTCGCGCGTCGAGTTGAGCAGGCTCGACGCGACCAAAAAACTCGGACGTTTGGAGCACAACTACCGATCGGGAACAACATTAACGAAAACGGTAGCTTAGTTAATTTTTGGGGTCGCGTGAAATTAACAAACGCAACTGGATGCACTCGCGAGGGCGGACGGTTGCGGAAATGTCCGGCCGCTCAGGCTGCTAGGTGGTGGTAGAGAGGGTAGAGGTAATGGCCCGATAAATAGCCTATCCCGAAAACGTAACAAAACGCGAGCTTTAATCATTGACGAAATTTCCGAAAACCCGAAAATAATCATTTTTAATTATTATTATCGCGACGAAAACTCACGGAAAACGCGAAAAACCGAGATCGATGTCACGCGAATCTAACACATGGCGGGAACGGCGATTGAAAAATAGTTCGGTCGCCGCAGAAAACAAACGAGAACGACTCACCAGCTGGCCCCGGGCGGCGGCAACAGCACGAACATGTCCAAGGGTGGGGCGGCGGGTGCACGGAACTCGGCACATGGTTGCGCCGCACGGTATCACTGCAACGCGCGAACACTGCTCGTTCGAGTCAAGTCTCGAACGGAAAACTCACAGGATAATTTTCGGAAAAATTGCGAGAACTGCATCTCCATGATGCACGGAACACGATGCACCGAACTGCATTTAGTTGGCCGTAGAAACGGCGCGAGAGCACAACGATTTCTCGTGAGAAATCGAGCACGAGATCGCGAACGCAAAATCACGCGCGAGAACGCGCGTACGGTCGAGCGCGTGGCCCGAGTACCGTACGCGAGCGAGCGAGACAGACAGAAAAACTGTCAACACGGTAGCGCGTTACTACCGCGAGGCACCTCGGCGGTGGCCCGCGATCGACTGCCTAATATACAGGGTGTCCCAAAAGTAATGAAGCTCCGGCGGCAGGAAGGTAGCTGGTGGCCACAGAAATGCACCTGTGAAGTTTGAGCGTCCAATTCGTAAAATTGTGGAAATGCTGTGTTAGCGAAGTTTGCCTGTCGGTGAGGGGTGCGTCGGACTCACACAGATGCAGAGGCGTCGTATGCCTCGCTGAGTGCAAGTGGCGTCCGTGCTTTCTTTTGCGATCTCAGTTCGCCGCGAAGTTGCCGCGCGGTGCCGCGCGGCTTTGACGGCCGTGTGCGTCCGTGTGAGTGATAGTCTACTGTTCGATCGGAGCTCGAGCTGTCGACATCGAAATTCGGTCCCGATGTATGACCGGCCAGATGAATGACCGGTTGCAATTTTTCTAATTAATGACCAGACAAATTGTCCCCCTGCTCTCACTTTATTCTCTCCCTGCTATCCCGCTGCTATCGCCGTTACACCGAACGGCTGTTACGCAGTAATTATGAACTCAATGTTTTGGAGTCAAAACCAACGATGATTTTTGCCGTACTTGGACCGCCGGCACTTGCGTCCATTCATCGTCTCGGAACGAGAGATGACGAAGGTTTTTCCCATACTTCGTTTGCCATACTTGCGCGGTTGCTCGAAATTACGCGAACATTATCGACTAGAAGATTCAGAATTGGAGCTGGCAATGATTTTTGCCAATCGTGGATCGCCGTGCATGCGTTCATTCATCCTCTCGGAGCGAGAGATGACGAAGGATTTTCCCATACTTCGTTTGCCATACTTGCGCGGTTGCTCGAAATTACGCGAAAATTATCGATTCGGAGATTCAAAGCCAAAACTGACAATGATTTTTGCCAATCGTGGATCGCCGTGCATGCGTTCATTCACCGTCACGGACCGAGAGACGACGAAGGTTTCTCCCATACTTCGTTTGCCATACTTGCGCGGTTGCTCGAAATTACGCGAAAATTATCGATTCGGAGATTCAAAGCCAAAACTGACAATGATTTTTGCCAATCGTGGATCGCCGTGCATGCGTTCATTCACCGTCACGGACCGAGAGGCGACGAAGGTTTGTCCCATACTTCGTTTGCCATACTTTGCGCGTTTGCTCGAAATTACGCTGTGTTTATCGACTCGAAGATTCGACGCCGAAACTGACAATGATTTTTGCCACTCTTGGATCGCCGTGCATGCATTCATTCATCCTCTCGGAGCGAGAGATGACGAAGGATTTTCCCATGCTCCGTTTGCCGTACTTGGGCGTTTGCTCGAAATTACGCGAACATTTTCGACTAGACGATTCAGAATTGGAGCTGGCAATGATTTTTGCCAATCGTGGATCGCCGTGCATGCGTTCATTCACCGTCTCGGAGCGAGAGATGACGAAGGTTTTTCCCATACTTCGTTTGCCATACTTTGCGCGGTTGCTCGAAATTACGCTGTGTTGTGCCCGGCGACTCGGTAATTGATCAGGTTACCAGTCGGAGGGTTATTGTTGTGTATTCGGGATCGTTCGCCGATTAAAGAGTTGGACTCACGCGAACTCGGGTTTACCAATTAGACAATTCATTTGAGAGTAAGATATTTCTGAGTTACAGTTTCTGTTTGTTATTAATCGTTTCTATTCGTTCTACAACATGAGGGTACCCGAGTCTAAGAGGAGCCTGACTGCTCAGCTCCGAGTCTGGTCTTCGACTGTCGGTGAATTGCAGTGGATCGCTGCGATTCACCGAAAATCGGTGCGTAAGCATTTCGTGTCAATTCGCCCGATTTCGACATCGGCGAATTCCGGCACGCGCTCGATCGTTCACCCCGACCGGGCGTTCGATTGAGCAACTGAAATTTCGAAATGGAATTTAAATATTCCGGGGTGCAACACTCCTCCCCCCTTAAGAAAAAAAAATGTTCTTCTTGTAAGAAAATATTTTTTTTTCCATTAACCTCTACGCAGCGGCTTAGCTGTAGACTCGGGTTTACATTGACTTTCCTATAATCTAAACCCCGTATTACGTCGATTATTATTGTTATGACGATGCGGTAATATTTATTGCCGCCGTACATTGGTCTGGTCTGCAAATCCGAGTCGGCTGTTTCTGGCGGAGCAGGCTCGTTGCAGTTCCGCGTGCAATCGGCTCTCCGGCCGCGCGTCAGGTGACTGCATGTTTATGCTCAGCGAGGGCCGCGGCAGAGTCGTTGCCTCCGCCGACCTTGTCGGTGTCGCGTTACGACCCAGTACGTGCCTGTAGAGCTTGTAGATAGCAAAGCAGACCAATGCTACCGGCGCTATAGCACCCAAGGAATAAAATCCGACATTATGATAATATTGCGGATTATTTTCAAAGTTTTTTTCAATTCGATCACTAATTTCGTTCACACGAGTGCCGAGGTTTTTTAATTCCTCCGGGTTGCGTAGCACATTCACTACTTTCACACTGCTGTTGGCGACTCGCGTGTTGAAATTTTTATCGATTGTCGAAAGCGTCAGGTTAAATGACGGCAGGTAGTTTCCGTCGGTCATTTGCGTAACCCGGCGGATCGTTTGGATGCTAAAGTCAGGGGCGGTTACAGTACATGTGCCTACCAGAGCCAAAATTCCCGTGTTCCTTAATTTTTCGTGTATCGCGGGTGCGCTGCCGCACGTGATCGAAATGGGTTCCTCGGCGGGCGCGATGTACAACCACTGCCCCGGCTTGTTCATAGTGATGATTAGGGTTCGTTCCAATTTTACCGCGCGTTTTGGACAGTTAAGTCCGTTTTGCGTGTCGATTTTCGCGTATGTTAGTACTTCACATGGCGCGTGACCCGTTATTTGTATGGACGGATGTAACGGCGCGCACAAATATCGGTTGGCGAAGGTTTTACATTTTCCGAGGTCGTTGCCGGTCAACCGCAGGTAGGTGTGATGGACTTGGTCTATTACCACGAAGTCCTCCGTTGCGTCGACGTAGTAGTACGTTCCGTTGCCTGCGTTTGTTGGTATAGGATATACCCGGCTGACGCTGTAGCGTTGCGCTCCTATCAGCGGGATATCCAGTATCACCACGACTGCGGAGCCGTGGCCGTAGGCTCTCGTGTCGATGAGTCGCATGAGTGTGGTCGCCTCGCTGCGCGTTATCGCGACGGGGAAACCCGTGCCGGCCGGCAAATGTGGTAGCGCGTCAGTGAGGTGTTGCACTAACTGCCGCGGTGTGAGTACCTCCGCGCTTATCCGCCCGGTTGATATCTCGGCGAGCAGCAACACCAACTCCTTCACGTCGGTGAGGAGCTCCTCCACAATGGAGCTTAAGGCTCCGAGGCTTGCGTCGATTTGTTGTCGCCTTGCAAGGTCGTCAGCCCGCGTGGTTATCGTTTCGCGTGTACTGGCGACGAGGTTGAGCAGCATTACTTCATTCTGCCTTACCCTTATGGCGTTGTTGTTGAAAAGGTTGAGTGTCGATTTCACAACCTGCAGCTGGTTTTTTAATCCGTCCTTCAGCGTTCGCTGGTTCGCCTGCAGCGTCGATATTTCGTTGTGTATCTGCTCGGCGTCAGCAGCATCCATGTTTCCGGTAATCGATTTGACAATCGATCCTAGGCCGTCGATCAACCCCCGACGCGTGCGCGCCGGCTCGGGTTTCACGAGGTCGAGGACCATGCCCATGCCGTCGTCGATTTTCGTTCTCATTCGACGGACGGTTTCGCCCATTTCGGCGCATTGCTCGTCATTCCGTCCCTGTTCTCTCTCGCGGCTGCAAATGTCCGTGAGCTGTTGCAGGTTCTCGCGGATTGCTTTTTCCCGTCTCGCTAGTGTGGTTAAATCCATGCTGATGGCCAGCCTCCAGGTCGCCTTTATCACCGAGAGGCTTTCGATGTCCTCGTAGTAGAGACCGGGGTTGCTCATAAAGGGGGTCAGCCTGTAGTCGTCCGACGCCTCGGCCCACGGTATCAGGCAGAGGAGTAGTGTTTCCGTCCTGCAACGTGAAGGTGAGCGTTAGCGGGACTCGGACCGTGCTGACCTCGCGGAATTTCGCCCCCACCCCCCGTTGTCGTCGGGGCCTTCGCGACGCCGTCGCGCTCATAAGGTAGTCATTAACGACCGAACTACTGAACCCTCCGCATTCACCAAAAATAAAACTACAAGAAAAAGCCATGGAATTCCTGAGTTTCACCGACGAACGCGAAGCAGTTCGCGAACTGCTGCGGCGAGCGGTGAGTGTATTTTTCCTCGTTTGTTTTCCCCTCAAGACGTTCCCCGATCTGATTTTTAATTTTCTCCCCATTGCTTTTTTTTTGTTCCAGACTGCCATGTTGGAGCGCCAGCAGCGCGTGGAGCGGCCCGGGTGGCTAAAGATGTTTATCCGCCACGCGAAGGAAGTTCGGCTCCAGAGGGAGTTCCTGAGGGACTGCCGGGACTCCCTCTGGGAGTACGATTTCTGGGCGGGGACCCCGGATTCAGACCCCCACTTCCTGGGCCTGCAGCGGCTCTTCGGCGTGGAGCCGGAAATTAGGTGCCCATTTTGCGGCACCTACTTGGAAAAGGAGGAGGGCTGCGCCACCGTGGGGCACAACCCCCCGGGTCATCCGTCCCGGCGGGTAGAAAGAAGCTCCACCCCGACGGACGAACCGTGGTGATCCGCGTCACGGGGCCGGACCGCAGCGACCGTCGGATTGAATTATCCTACTTCTGAATCCTAATTTGAATTTTATTATCTGAATATTTTTTTCCGATGCGCTGTACCGTGGGAGAAAGGCCATCCCCGAGAGGGGGTGGAATAAAGATAACCAAAAAAAATATCCATATGTGTATTTACCCCGATTATTTACCTGTTAGTTTTAGGCTAGTATTAATTGCGTCCCCCCTGGCTCGATCTCGCTGCTATTGATCCACATAGGGACGGAGGCGGTTCGCATGTACCGTCGTCGTCTTCCGTCCCTTTCTAATCTCATAGTCAACGTCGCCTTTCCTCGCGGTCACGAGATACGGGCCCGTCCACACCGGCGAGAGCTTCGCGACTCTTCCTCGTCGCACGTATCGTCGTGCAGGAGCACGTGGTCTCCGACGTGGTATTCTGTCTCCCTTGCTCTCACGTCATACGACAGCTTGGCTCGCTCGTTCGCGCTGCGGAGATTGTCGCGGGCTATAGCCCAGGCGGCCCGCAGTCGCTCGCGTAGCTCGCTGGCGTAGTCGTGGTGAGTATACGTGAGGCGCGGCTCACGTTTCACCGACGTGGGCAGCTCGGCCTCCCGGCCGTACACCAACACATGCGGCGAGAGCCCCGTGGCTGTGTGAGGAGTGGTGTTGTAGGTGAACATCGCATACGGCAACCACTCGTCCCAGTCGCACTGGTCCTCGCTGATAAAATTCTTTAGATATTCAGCCAGAGTCCGGTGCGACCTTTCGAGGGCTCCCTTGCTCTCGGGATGGTAAGCTGTTGTCTGGATCTTCTTTATCCGCAGCAGCTTACATGCCTCTTTGAATGTAGCACTGGGCCTCCTGGTTTGGTAAGGCCACGGCAGCGCTGTACTTGGTGTGGGCATCCTGGAAGGTGAGTATATTTTTGTTTCCTCGATGGGTCTCAGGTAGCGGACCCACGATGTCAACAGCTACCTTCTGGAAGGCTCGGTCGGGCGTGTCAGTGATGACCATTGGCGCCCGATTCTTGACCCTTAATTTATTTTTTTGACACTTGGAGCAGGCGGAAATGTAATTTTCCACCTCCTTCTTCATGCCCGGCCAGTTGTACGTCGCGCGAATGCGTTTCAGTGTCCGTTTCACCCCCTGGTGTCCACTCAGGGGCGCACTGTGGTATTCGCGAAGTATTTCTGGCCGGTCATTTACGGGCGGGCAAGTGACGGCTCGGTCATCCTCGCTCGAGCTGTCAGTTGCCTCGCTGGGCCCCGAGCACGTGCTCGCGCCGTCCCGCTCCCCTCATTTCGGGCGTCGCACGGCTCGGCTGGCGTCCAGGCGGCGCGGCCCGTATACTCGAGCCGTCCCCGCTCCCCTCATTCCGGGCGTCGCGCGGGCTTGGTCGGCCACCAGCACGTATACTCGTGCCGTCCCCGCTCCCCTCATACCGGGAGTCTCGCGGGCCTGGCTGACGGCTAAGCGGCGCGGCGTGCTTACCAGCACCGTCCCCGCTCCCCTCATTCCGGCCATCGCGCTGGCGTGACCGGTTGCTATGCGACGCGGCGCACGTGGTCGCGCCGTCCTTCTCGCTCTCCCGCACGGGCACAGGCTCTCCCGCTCCCGCCTGTTGCCCGGCGGTAGAGCGAGCGCGGCCGTGTGCGACGGCTGGCATAGCGCTGTCCTTCTCGGCGACGCTCTCCGTCTCCTCGGGTCTCCGCTTTGTGCGGGTCTTCGCGCCGTCCCCACTCCGGCCGCATGGCCCCGCTGCCTCGTCGCAAGGACCCTGCTCGCTTCTTCTCGCGCGCTGGCTTCTTCCTTCTCTCTCGCACGCGCACGTGTTGTCACAAAAATGCAGCTAAGCGCGTCGGCGTTTGTATTTCGCTTTCCAGCCTTATATTCTACCTCAAATTCGTGCTCCGACAGTTTTATTTTCCATCTCATGAGCCGGGAACCTGGGTCCTTCTGGCTAAACAACCAGGTGAGCGGCTGGTGGTCCGTAATTACCTTGAACTGCGTACCGTACATGTACGGGCGGAATTGCGCGATTGCCCACACTATCGCGAGCAGCTCTCTCTCGGTGGTGCTGTAATTTAACTCCGCCTTCGAGAGCGTGCGGCTCGCGTAGCATATCGGCAGGTCCTCGCCGACTTTGCCTTGAGATAAAATCGCTCCGATGGCCTTTCCTGACGCGTCCGTCGTTACCAGGCATTGCTTCTCAAAGTCCGGGTATTGTAGTACTGGAGCTGTGGTCAGGGCTGTTTTTAATTCCTCAAACGCAGCGTCTCGTACCGCCGTCCACTCGAAGGCGGTGTTTTTCTTTATCAGCTCTGTCAGTGGTTTGGCGATTTCCGAAAACTTCCTTATAAATTTCCGGTAGTAGCCGGCCAGCCCGAGAAACGACTGAACTTGCTTTACGCTTCTCGGCACCGGGTAATCTCGGACTGCCTCGAGTTTGACGGGATCCGCTCTCACGCCCTCCTTGGAAATTATGTGTCCCAGGTACGTTGTTTCCTTCCGCAGAAATTGGCACTTCCCGGGTTGGACAGAGAGGTTCGCTTCTTTTAGTCGCCGGAAAACCTCCTCAAGTCGTTTGTTGTGTTCAGGCAGATTTTTCCCGTAAACCACGATGTCGTCCAGGTATACATAGCATTTTATGCCCTGGATGCCGGCGAGAACGGAGTTCATCAGCCGTTGAAATGTGGGCGGCGCGTTTTTCAACCCGAAGGGCATTCGATTGTACTCGAAATGTCCGTTCGGCGTCGAAAAAGCCGTCTTTTAATTATCCTCGCTCGCTGTGCCGGCTAAGAGCACCTTGCCGAGTGGAGGAGGAATTCGGGGAAAAAGAAGCACTCACGGTTTTTCAAAAACAAACGTGTGGTCTAGATTTATTCCACTCTACGCGCTGAATTACAAAATCAACAATATAGCGCGGTAATGCGGGGTGATTATGGAGACGGCGGTACGGAAATGTTCGCTGCCCGAGGTGTCGTCGCTAACTGCCCTCCACGGGCGACTCGGCCGAGCCCCCCGACAACGGTGTTTACGGTGGGTCACCTCACCCCGGGGCAATGTCCGAAGTCGGAGCAATGCCCTAATTCGGAGCAATGCCCGAGATGGGCGATCGTTGCCCCTAGTCGTCGGTCGTCGCGAAGACGCTCACCCGAGTGAATTCCCCAACATCCCGCCCGCCTCGTCGGATGACGAAATGTTGTTGCCTCCTCCCGTCTCGAGGTGGTGCTTGCCGGCCAGCACGCACAGCTTCACCACGGGCCGCTTGAAAGACGATGTTGCGGTTTTCACGGTGGCGACCCGTACAAGCCCGTCCTCCCCAGGATGAACCGCGGTGACTCGTGCGAGCGGCCACTTCGTCGGAGCCGTGTTTTCGCTCGTGACGAGCACGAGATCGCCGACCTGAAGCGCCGGCCGCGATTTGTGCCATCTCGGCCGAGCCTGCAGCTGGTGCAAATACTCGCGCGCTCAGAGAGCCCAGAAGCAGTCCCGCATCTGCTGAACGTGTTGCCAGCGCGATAACCGAGAGACTGCGAGGTGGGACAGCCCAGGCTCCGGTACGGCAGTGAGCGGCGCCCCGATGAGGAAGTGCCCCGGCGTGAGGGCGTCGAGGTCCTCTAGATCGTCGGTGAGCGCGTTGAGGTGTCGCGAATTGCGGCACGCCTCGATCTGCGAAAGCAGCGTGGCCATCTCCTCGAACGTGAGTGTCGTCTCGCCGACGACTCGACGCAAGTGATGCTTCACGGACTTCACGGCGGCCTCCCACAGTCCCCCGAAGTGCGGCGCCGCAGGAGGATTGAATTTCCACTCGACCCCGGTGTTCGCCAGAGACGACACAATTTTCGTGGACCTCGATGACGCCGCAGAGAATAGCGAGCGAAGTTCCGCGTCGGCTCCCACGAAGTTCGTCCCACAGTCGCTGGAGAGCGTACGACAGAGTCCCCGGCGGGAGGTGAAGCGTTTGAACGCGGCGAGAAACGCCTCCGTTGAGTAGTCGGAGACGGCTTCGAGGTGGACCGCCTTCGTCGCGAAGCACACGAACACGGCTATATATGCCTTCGTCGACTTATGACCTCGACCCTTCGACGTCCGGAGATAGATCGGTCCCGCGTAGTCCACGCCGCTGTTCTCGAAGGGCCTTGAGCGAGTAACTCGCTCTTTAGGAAGATCTCCAATCATCTGCTCGGCTGTCATGGCACGAAAGCGGCGGCAGCGCACGCAGCGCCCGACGAAGGCCTTGACCAGCGTTCGACCCGCGAGGATCCAGAATCGCTGTCGAAGCGTCGCAAGTGTCAGTTGCGTTCCCCCGTGTAACGTCCGTCGATGCGCTTGATCGATGAGCAACGAGGTGATCGGCGAGCCGTGAGGCACGATGACTGGATGTTTCTCGTCCGAGTCAATTATCGCGTGCTTCAATCGCCCTCCGACTCGAAGTTGTCCTTGTTCGTCGAGAAACGGGGCGAGACGAAGGAAAGGTCCTTTCGGAATCGCCCTCTGCGACTGGAGAGCAGTCGTCTCTCGTGGAAACAGCCGCGCCTGCTCGAGCCTAATCAGGCACGTTAGCGACGACGCGAGCTCCGTGGCGACGAGTGTCGGTGCGAGTTGGCGCTCTCCCTGCTGCCGATCTCCGCGAAGTCGAGTATTCGCGCAGAACCGACGGCACCACGCGACAATCCTTTGCAGCCGATTGAGGCTCGAAAAGCGAGAGAAGAGCTCGAGTGGCTCGGCGAACCCTCCGGCGGAGACGTGCGCTCGCACTCGTTGCTCGGGTGGGTTGTTGAGTGCTTGGAGCGGTGACGAAGGCCATCCACCCGGAGGGCCGAGCAGCCACGAGGGTCCGGTCCACTAGAGCGGGTGATCGCGCAGCTCCGAAGCGAGCACCCCGCGCGAGGCGCAATCCGCTGGGTTGTGGTGAGTTCCCACGTGGCGCCACGTCGCGTTCGGCAGGATGCGCTGAATCTCCGAAACGCGGTTCGCGACGTACGTCTTCCATCGTACGGGATGTCCTTGTATCCAGGCAAGGGTGACCGTTGAGTCCGACCACAGGTGCACCGTGCACTCGCGGCGCAGAGTGTCGAGAAGTCGCTTTGCGATTTTGGCGAAGCGAGATTTGCCGAATCGGAGCGACCTTGGTCTTAGAGGCCACGAGAGTGGCCGAGCGCGGTGGTCCAGCGACGCAGAGGTAAACTACGGCAGCGTAAGCTCTTTCCGAAGCATCAGCGAATCCGTGGAGTTCAAGGTTGCGCGAAGTGGACTGTATCCTGAGCCACCGAGGTATTCTGATGTCCGACAGACTTGGCAGGTCCGAGTAGAGCGCGATCCACTCTCGTGCCTGCGCCTCGGGCAGTTGCTCGTCCCATTCGATCTTCAAGAGCCACAGTGATTGCATAAAGATCTTCGCTCGCACGATCACCGGAGCGAGCCAACCGAGGGGATCGAACAGCGCTGCGATGCTCGAGAGGACCCTTCTCTTCGTCAGCGGCGGCTCTAACCTCGGCGTTCCTGGTCGAAACATGAAGCAGTCGCTCTCGGCTTGCCACGAGAGACCGAGCACGTGGAACGAGGACTCCGAAGGAACGTCGAAACTCCTCGATCCCGATGCTAGCAGCGACGGCAGGAGATGCGACCTCCGCCTTGTTGGAGGTCCATTTACCTCCGCCTTGTTGGAGGTCCATTTGGCGAGAGTGAAGCCGCCCGCCTTGAGGAGCGCGGTTGTTTCGGCCTGCTTGCGGAGCGCTGATGCGATGTTGTCAGCCCCAGAGAGGACATCGTCGACGTAGATGTCGGTAAACACCGAATCGGAGCCGCCAGGGAAGCGTCCCTTCTCGTCGTGAGCGAGCTGCCGAATGACGCGTAGGGCGAGGAACGGCGCGCACGCGAGGCTGTACGTTACGTTCGAAGCCGACACACCTCTGGCTCCGAGCACGAGGCTTTTCGCCAGGGGATACGTTGCAGATCCCGATCGTCGGGATGAACACGAATCTGGCGAAACATCTTCTCCATGTCGGCGGAGAACACTACGGCGTGAGTCCTCCAGCGCAGCAGGACATCGCAGAGCTCCGGCAGCAACGTCGGGCCGACGTGCAAACAGTCGTTGAGTGAGAGGCCCGTGCTGGTTTTCTGCGATCCGTTGAAAACCACCCGGAGCTTCGTGGTTTTGCTAGACTCCCGAATAACGCCGTGGTGCGGGAGATAGTAGTCGCGATCTAATCTCTTCGCCTCGCGGGCGACCGGCTCCATGTGGTTGAGCTGCTCGTACTCATCGAGAAAATCGGCGTAAGCTCGCGCGAAGGCAGCGTCGCGCGTGAGACGGCGCTCGAGGCGAGAGAGCATCCGTGACGCCGCCGAGAATGACTCGCCGAGACTTGACGCCGCTTTTTTGAGCGGCAGTCGAACGGTGTATCGTCCGTCCGACCCGCGAGTGTGAGTAGAAGCGAAGTGCTCTTCGCACCGGGCTTCCTCTTCAGTAATAACCGACGGAGTCGGGAGCTCTTCCTGCTCCCAAAAGCGCTGAAGAGACGACGAGAGTGTGTCATCGATCGCGAGGAGATGACTCGAGCACGTCGCGCTGCTCGAACGGTCCGCTGACGTTACTCGTCCCGAGAGGATCCACCCGAGATGCGTATTCTGCGCGACGGGAGCGTTGTCGGGCCCTTTCCTGACCCCTGACAAAAGGAGGCGCGAATACGCGTCGGCGCCGAGAAGTAGATCAATCCGCAGATTAGACGCGCAATTGGGATCCGCGAGCATCAGGCCGTTGAGTTGTGTCCACCGAGCGGTCGAGACACTGCGAGGCGCGGCATACGACGTCAGCTGCGGAAGCACAAGCGCGTCGATCCCGAGCCTGAATCGGGGGTCCACGCGCGACGCGAGCGTGAGGGCGACACGACCGCGTGAGCGTAGTGTCGAGTTGGCTCCGATACCCGTGACGAGAACCGACGCGGATGCCCGATGCAGTCCTAACCGCTGCGCGAGGGACTCCGAGACGAACGACGCCTCAGAGCCCTGGTCGAGCAAAGCTCGGACCTGCACGGGGGTGCCGCCCGCCGTGAATACGTCGACGATGGTGACGAGGATGAGGCGAAGCACTGCGTCGTGTGCGTCGTGACGCCGGCATTCGACGAACCGGGAAGATCCGAGGGCTCCGGCGCCGTGATAAGTGCGGAGCTACTCGGTGCTGATCCGGGATCCGACGCGGCTGAAGACCCTGAGGTGGCGGCGTAGGCTGCGTGGAGCGAGGTGTGGTGTTTGGCCTGGCATTCCTGGCAAACGTTCCTCGACTGGCATTCTCGCACGAAGTGGCGACCGAGACAATTCGTGCACAATTTGCTCGTGAGCTCGAACGCCTTTCGCTCTTCGATAGACTTCGCTCGAAAATCGCTGCAAGATGCGGTCGAATGCCCCTGCTGGCAGAGTGCGCATTTCTTCGAAGCAGCCGGAGCGCTCGAAGCCTGATGAGACTTCACCTGCTTGCTCGTGTTCGACCCGGTCTTCGCTTTGCTCGAAGACAATGTAGGCTCGAGAGCCTGAACAGCGCTGATCCGGTTCCCGAGGAAAGTCTGCAGCTCGGCGAATGTTGGGGGTGTCTTCGTGCCGCTGGTCGCTGCCTCCCACTCGCGGCGCGACTGATCGTCGAGCTTTTCTACCGTGAGGTAGACGAGGAAGTCGTCGTACCATTCGACGGGTCGCCCGAGCACCTTCAGAGCGGCGACGGCGTTGACGGTCCCGTTGAATAGTTCTTGAAGCTGCGACGAGGATTCGGTTTCAACCGGCCGCAACGAGCAGATGTTCGTGATCTGCGCTTTCGTAAGCAACCGAATGTTCTCGTACTTGTCCTTGAACCGCTCCCACGCTGCCGCGAAATGGTCGCCGGTGACTGGAACGCTCGCAATCAATGCGGCCGGCTCTTCCGAAACACTCATCCGCAGATAGTGCATTTTCTCGATGGCGGGAACCGACGGGTTGTCTCCCACCATCGAGGAAAACAGGTCGCGGTACGGCCGCCACTCGGAAATCTCGCCCGAGAACGTCGGGACGTCGAGCTTCGGCATGTGATGCGCGCCCGGCGCCGGCCGTGATTCCTCTCCGCGCTTGAGCTGACGGATAATGTCGAGGAACTTCCCCTTATTAATTAAGTAGTGGTCCTCCGTGACTGCGAAGACGTCGTTCACGAAATATGCGTGTTTCCGACCCGCGGCGGTTGCAGCATCCTCGAGACGCTCATTGTCCTCCGAAAAGGCGCGCCACCTCGTATCGATTGATTCGACCTTGGCCTCCATAACGCCGAGTGTCATGTTTGCTTGACCCAGCCTCTTCAGATTTTCGTACGCCCGGATAATGTATCCAGACGCACGCTCTTGCTTCTCAAGAATTTTATCCATCGCGTGAGATAAACGAAGCATATGCGATGCACTAATTAAAGGGCTCCTCTAAGACCGCCGTGCGAGCGCGAGTGAGAGAGCGCGAGCCCGTTGTCGAACGCGGAAGCGTAAGCCACGAACAGCTGATCGCGCGACCGAACGCGGGAGAGCGAGGGCAATGCACGACGCTCGATGTCAGCGAGTAACAGAGCGAGATATATAGGCTGCGACACAAGGGCGACGACCGGCACCCAGATACAGGTGATCTGAGGTGCGAACGCCCCGAATAACAACAACGCGGGAGACGCGCGATGTGCACCGAGAGTCCAAGCTGGGCGGAGAGAGAGCGATGACTCGGCGCGCGGCGGGAGCCCAGTGACGCGGAGCGAGAGAGCGCGCACGACGCGAAAACAAGCGTCCGAGCGACGTCGGGGCTCCGCATGCGAGCGCGAGCGAGAGCGAGGCTCGACGCGCGGTCAGAGTCCGTGCGTCGTGGAGCGAGAAAGAGCGACGATGCCACCTCGCAGCTGACCCCGAGTGAAGCGCGCACCGTTTCGCACACACTTGCAGCGCCCGTGTGCTTGACTCGCGTTCGAACCGATCGCGTGAAATTAACGGAGTCTTTCGCACTTTTCACGTGGCGAGGCGCAAAGTCATCACAATTTTCACGTGGCGAGGCGCAAAGTCATCACAATTTTCACGTGGCGAGGCGCAAAGTCATCACAATTTTCACGTGGCGAGGCGCAAAGTCATCACAAAGGCATGTCCAACACTGCACCACCACGAACCCGCTACTGTTTACCACGAATGATGAACGATCGTACGTTGAATCACGCAATTCCAGCACTTTTCCCCGTTTCACTCGCTCAGATCCGGCTCGAAGGACCAAAATGTGCCGGATAAGAGCACCTTGCCGAGTGGAGGAGGAATTCGGGGAAAAAGAAGCACTCACGGTTTTTCAAAAACGAACGTGTGGTCTAGATTTATTCCAATCTACGCGCTGAATTACAAAATCAACAATATAGCGCGGTAATGCGGGGTGATTATCGAGACGGCGGTACGGAAATGTTCGTTGCCCTAGGTGTCGTCGCTAACTGCCCTCCACGGGCGACTCGGCCGAGCCCCCCGACGACGGTGTTTACGGTCGCGGTGTTTTCAGCTTGATTTCGGCCTTGCAGAGAGGAGAAAATTTACTTCCCCCTGCCCCTTGCAACTCGGCGTCGCTGTCCGCGATTCGCGCCTCGACCTTCAGGCAGCTGTACTTGACGATACTGCATTAGGCTCCGGTGTCAGCCTTGAGGGTCAAGAGCCCGCGAGCGGCAGTAGGGCAAGCGATATCGAAGTCAGCGGCGGTGTCACCCGCCGTATCGCTCGCGGCCGGGAGCGTTATCTGTAATACTCGCAGCGTCCCCCTCTCGGCCGCGGTCGTCTCGCTCCGGCCTTGCGCTACGTGCCGGACGGCAAGCGTGTTGACCTGCAGGGTGCCCAGCGTACGCGCGGCCCCGCTGCTGACGTTGCTCTTGGCGGCCGTGCCGGATGCCTGAGGCTTATCGTTCCCCGCCGGCTGATTACTCGCCGCTTTATTTTGCTGCTGCGGTCCTTGACCGTTTTCCTTCTTCTTCTTCAGCCTCTTCCGGCATTCCTGCCAGGTGTGGCCCTTTATTTTGCAGTACGTGCAGACGATGTCCACCTGGTTAATCTTTTTGTCGTTTGGACCGGCCATTGGCAGGCTCACGCGGCCCGATTTCCGCGTGCAGTCCTGGGCCAGGTGCCCCGCATTTCCGCAGTTGTAGCAGGTTTTTGCCCCCTGCGCCGGAGCTGTTGTTGATCGCCGGTTGTTGTGTCCCTGTCCGGCGGTGCCGCCTTTCGGCTGCACCATGTTGCTGATTTCGATCGCCCCGGCTATCGATTCGTGCAGCGTGGCGAAGTTTCGCGAGCGGACGAGAATTTGGACCTGCCCGTGCAGGCCATTCTCGAAATTCGCCTGGCCGCACTTCCGCGTGACTTCTTCGATTGTCAGCGCGTCGCGCTCGGACGAGACGACACCGCAGAGTTTCTCAATCACCTCGATCGTGAGCTTCTCTGTCCGGGCCGCGTACGCGGCGATGTCCTCGCCCTGTCCCTGGCGGAGGGCGTTAAACTCCAACTGTAGGGCTGCCAGGGACTTGCGCTGCACGTACAGGGATTCTAATTCGGTTTTGAGCTCACTCACCGAATTTATGGTCTTGTGCTTGAGCTCACGGGTGGCTTGGCCACCGATTTTGCTGCTCAACATGAGCTTGAGCAATATTCCGTGCCTGCTGGGAGAGACCATCTCGAACACGGTCTCGCAGCTGGTAATGAAGCCGTCGAGCTCCGTGGGCTTGCTACCATCGAAGGTCTTGATATTCTTCAAGGCCAAACCCAAATCGAGAGTGTCCGCGTCCCGTCTCGGGGGGTAGTTGGGCGCGTCTGGATGATAGCCGTACGGCGGCTCCCAGCCGTTCTGGGCCGGGGAACCCCGCGAGTTCCTGTTCGGCGGGACC
Source organism: Pimpla rufipes (assembly GCA_963932165.1). NCBI lineage: Eukaryota > Metazoa > Arthropoda > Insecta > Hymenoptera > Ichneumonidae > Pimpla > Pimpla rufipes. Next base: position 4,312,321 of record OZ010641.1, read on the forward strand.
GGCAGATTTCCTGTAGCGCCCGGCGTATTTCCCGTAGCGCCCGGCGTATTACCCGAAGCGCCCGGCGGATTCCCCCCCCCCCGCGAGGGAGGGTCCACCCATTTTCCCTTTTAGCGCTTGCAGCTCGCACGTGAGGGTTGCAACCTGCTCCTGCAGACGGCAGATGAGGTCTATCTCATCGCTCCCCAACCCCTGCAGGGCCTGCGCCACCCTCCTTCGCGCGCTTGCCCGGGTTCGCTTGCCGAACCCTCGATTGTTCTTCCCGGATCCGCCTCTCCTCCATCGTCTCCAGACGGTAGCTGTCGTCTCCGCCGTCCCCTGACCGACCGGACCCTTGAGGGAAGGGCCCCGCAGCGCCCCCAGCCGCCCCCCGGTTGGTGGCGTCCAGCTGGGCGCGGAGCTCCTCAATGCCCCGATCCACCATCGCGTCGGTCACGCGTCGTGTGTCATCCCTGCGGGGGTCCATTAGGCTGTCGTCGGGGCCGCCGAACGCGGTATCCCGGACGGTGTTGACGCCGAAAGGCGCGCGCAAACTAGCAGCTAGCGCTGCTTCTGTGGCCGCTGGTAGTCGCCCTGTCGGCGAGTTTTCCAGCGGGGCCCGCCGGGTCCGGAAGGTGATATCGTGGACCGCGGCCTCTAACCCGGTGGTCGGAGTAACGGGCTCAGCCGGCAAGGTCGAGTCCTCGGAATTCGCCCTCCTCTTTGGCAACGAGGCACGACCTCCGGGCATGTGTTGGCCCCCCGGGACTACCCGCGCATCCTCTCGCGTTTATTTTATTTTTTGTTTTAATTATGTTGGACAGTGGTTGGTGTTAGCCTGGCCTCCTGTCTTTCGCGAATTAATACCGTGAACCCGCGTAAGTTGCTTCAAACTTATTTGGATTCACAAGTAAGGGTCTCGATTTTTTTTTAACGAGAGATCTGGGCTCGCGGGCTCAGTCCCACGGGTTTACGCGATTTTTTATTCAGTTCGAGAAATTTTTTGTCTCTGGTTTCTTTCTTTTTCTTTTTTTTTTAAAGCTAGCACATGCACACAGTAATCGCCACTTACAGTAACAGCATCCTTGCCATGGCGCTGTTGGTCGTCAGGGCTGTCGTCCTCGGTGCCGTGTTGGCCTGGACGTTGACCCCTGGCTGCGGCGTCTGCATTTCCTTGGTCGGCCCGATCGTCCTCTCCGGCGTGGTCGACCCTTTGGCTTTATCCTCGTCCGTCGGTAGCTCTCGTCGCCGGCGGTCCTCGGCCAACGAGCGTGTCGGTCGCGTCCTCCTGGTCGCGCTCCCGATCGTCTGACGATCTGACGACTGCGTGTCAGACCGCACCAGGTCCTTTGCCCCATCGTCTGCGTGTCGGGTTTGACTGGGTTTTTTTTTTCGTGCGAGGGAAATGTGGCCCCCCGACACGAGATCTTTCGCCTCAAGATTATCCTCCTGGCGTGTCCGGTTCGCTTACGGCAGATCCCACCGCTGCCACCAAAATGTTGTGCCCGGCGACTCGGTAATTGATCAGGTTACGAGTTGAAGGGTAATTGTTTGTTTTGTCGTGATCGTTTGCTGATTAAAGAGTTGGACTCACGCGAACTCGGGTTTACCTTAAAGGCAATTTATTTGAAGAAAATATATTTCTGATTTACGTTACAGTTTGTTACTTCCAGTTACTTGTTTCTATTTGTTTTACAACGTGAGGGTACCCGAGTCTAAGACGAGCCTGACTGCTCGGCTCCGAGTCTGTCTTTAGACTGCCGGTGAATTGCAGTGGATCACTGCGATTCACCGAAAATCGGTGCGTAAGCATTTCGTGCCAATTCGCTCGATTTCGACATCGGCGAATTCCGGCACGCGCTCGAACGTTCACCCCGACCGGGCGTTCGATTGAGCAATAGAAATTTCCTCATTGCCTCGTAATGGAATTTAAATATTCCGGGGTACAACACAGCGCAGCGGAGCCGTAGCGTCGAGCGTCGGTATAGACTTAACGCAATTCCACGTTTCCATAATTCAATATGAAAATTATTTATTGCGTTTATTGAATTTATTAGAATATTAAGAGTTATTAAAAAATTAAAAGTTATTCACAAATATATTTTTAATTCTTCACGGTCGCCCACACTTAGACAATTTTCCGAAGATAATCATTTAATCGAATAATTGATTTTGAAAAATTGTCGCTTGGAGTTAGCTAATTTTTCCGAAAATAATTATTTGCTTAAGAAATTAATTAAAAAATGTCACTTGTTTGCAAACGTTAAATGCAGAGAGGCGGTGACTCATCTTGCTCTGGTCTGTATTAGTAATCTGAGAGAGCACATCTTTGCGACACCGTGCTGCGGCTTCTTTAGTATTTTCTGTACCGCCGAAACCGAAGCACGTAAAAGCTACAATGTATCCTCGTCTCACGAACGCAATAGATCGCGTCTTTCTGTGCGTAGTGATGTATGTGGAGTGTACTACGGGCGTGAATATACGTACGCAGCCGATGATGACAGCATACAATCGATTAAAAGCATCGCTCCGGGCTTTTTTTATTGATCGCCAGGGGCATACACCGATATCGGTAAATCTCGGTGAATTGCACACCGGCATGGCGTGCATTGTGGTGCAAGACGAGGATGCAAGTCGCGCCGAAATAATAAATCACGATTGGGAGGGATATTGTGATGTGTTGCTAGTTGATACAGGTGAACGTATATCCGCTGTGTTACGTCACCTGTATCATCCAGAGTCGATGATGAGGATGGTAGCTGCATTAAGCATTGAATGCTCGTCACGCGGCCTCGCCGACGTCTATGTTCGCGACGCGGCGAGCTTAATTACGGAGGCTTGCGTCGGCGAAGTCTTCGGCCAATTGCAAGGCCACGAAGACGACGGTACGCCTAGCATACGTCTCCTCAACAACGACTTGATGGACGTCGGGCTCTATGTCGTTGAAAGGCTCGCCGGCGACGCAATACAGTACGACCCGGGCCTAGCCGACGAGGGCTTCGCTGAAGACCCTCTGCAAGATGAAGAGTGAGAGATAGAGAGAGAGAGAGAGAGAGAGAGAGAGAGAGAGAGAGAGAGAGAGAGAAAGAGAGAGAGAGAAAGCGATATTTATTAAGCGCTCTGGGACAAGTCCCCTCAAGCGCTGAACATTCGTACATAAAAGTGCATGTACATTTATCGGTGGTTTTCGCCATGAGATGCAAACAAAAATGCAGGTGTATCAAAAATAATAAATAGAAGATAAAAAATAATCAAATAAAATATGAAATAATAACAATATTACAGAGTAAAATAATTTAATAGGTAAATAGGAAAAGATCATGACGCGTAATTATAAAAATAGATATACACAATTTACGCAATAAGTATGACAAAAATAAATAAAACAGAATCAGAATATGTCGTAACAAGTCATTTACAAGCGCGGTGAGCGGCAGGACTGCCACCCTCACAACCACTACTACGAGCTACTCGGTCCACCCGTTTGATGGTGCAAGAGAGGCAGACTGCTAGCTCTCTAAATTACAATAAATATTTACGAAATCAATAGATTAAAAACTAAAAAACAACGAACAGTACTACGTGGTGGCACTGTTAGACAATAAATAATTGTGCAGAAGCGTCTTAAATCTTCCGATCGTATCAGCCTCGCGCACTGCAGTTGGTAGGCTGTTCCAGAAACGAGGTGCAGCCCCTGAGAAAGAATTGGCGAGCAGGTCAATCCTGCTATTTGGTGGTTGAAACCAATCCTTCGGTCGCCTGGTGTTTCTGGATCGGTTGTCCACCTGTGATGCTAACCTGTCGAACAGATACTTAGGCGTGCGTGAGGCGAGTATGTTATAAGTGAGACAACCCAGAAAATACAGTCTCCTGTCTTTGGTTTTAAGCCATTTCAACTCATGATGATACTCAGTGATATGCTCATCCCGTCTAATATCCAAGGCAAAACGGATGCATGCATTCACAGAACGACTGAGGATTAAGTCTTGTTCGTTCGTAACATCAAGATAAGTTAGGCAACAGTAATCGAGGTGAGGGAATACAAGAGAGCTTATTAATTTGACACGGAGATTTTGCGGTAGTAGACTCCTGCATAGCTTGAGCTGATATACTGTTTACCTTTTTTGATATTTTGGTTGTATTAGCGATCCATGACAGAGTTCTGCTGATCGTGATACCTAGACAAACGACCTCTGACGCGAACGGAATGACAACGTTGTCGACAAGGATAGAAGGCAAGTTCTCAAAAGGAATGTTGGCGACGAAACGTCGAGTGTCGATTACTATCGCCTTGGTTTTATCCTTATTGAGCAGCAGGCCCAGATCGGCTGCCCAATTTGTGATAGCACTTATGTCCTCATTGACTGCACGAATACTGTCAGCAATTTTCGATGGCGAGCAGCTATAATAAATTTGCAGATCGTCCGCGTAGAACTTGTAGCTGCAGTGCTTTAAGACATTTTTAAAACCGGTCAAATATAGAACGAACAGGAGAGGTCCAAGAACCGATCCCTGCGGAACACCATTACCGATGTGAGCTTCTTCAGAGACGTCACCGGTTATTCGGTCACGCGTAGATTGAAGCCTGCCCGTGAGACAGGAACAAAGCCAATGCAAAACTGAGGGCGAGAAGTTAAGTCTCTGAAGTATCTCGATGAGTTTATCGCGACGAACTCTATCGAACGCTTTCAAAAAATCAAATAATACCAGGGTTGAGACATTTCGTGAATCACACGCCTTTCTGAGGTCATCTAAAACTCGTAGCAGTGCAGTCTGAGTGTTATGTCCCGCTCTGTAGGCTGATTGACACGGATCTAGAAGGTCATGTGTGTTCAGATGCTGCATCATCTGATTTACTACAATCTTTTCTAGCGGCTTAGACGGTGCACAGAGGATAGCTATTGGACAATAATCGTTTGGGCCAGACGGTGTTTTAACTTTCGGCAAAGGGCTCACAAGGGCAGATTTCCACAATGTTGGGAAAACGCCACTCATAAGTGAGAAAGAGAAGAGGTGATGGACCATAGGCCGTATGCAAGGATAGGCAAGCTTTATCATATTATATGAGAGACCGTGTTGCGTTTCACGCAACGTACACAATAATTCGTAATTTTAATCAAGCTCCAATATCACAATATTTAGTTAACTGTAACTCGTGACTGTAGCATAAAACATTTTTACATTTCTTTATCATTTGTGCGTACGTGACCGTCGTCAGGAATAGTTGGAAGCGGAAAAACCCAATAAAACACTCCGCGACCAGCTATTCCCCATCTATTCCTCATATAACACTTAAATAATAAAAAATTCCCCAATCCCTACAATCAGCGGTCGAACACGACCGGCCACGCTAATCCAGCCCATGGGTCAGTCGCGGAAGGTATGGCGCCCAATAAAACAGTCGCCACATCTGCGGGCCAGGCGGCCAGCTGATTAATTTGGGAAATGTCGGTCCTGTAGCCCATCTACCCTTTCCTCACGTACTAACTTTTGTCTAATCAAAATCCTTGAGATTTTCCATCCCCACCTTTTTTCCAATCTGCGAGGCTCCGCAAAAAATCCTCGCAGTTCAGTTCCTCGAAAATACTCAAAGACACAACATCTAAGTGTCGATCAGTCAGTCACAGTCAACTGCTGTTCGGACTTAGCAATATTTCTCAACAGTCAGAGCATCAGCCGCTGTTGAAGTATTCACTCAAAATCAACATTATTATAAACTAAATATTATCTAAAAACTAACTATTATCGTGTACAAATTAATAACTTGTAAATAAACAATTTAAAACAAGAGCTCAATCCGGATACACAATTTCATCAATTAAAAATTACACCAAGTGAAAATACGGCAGCTTGGTAGTCGCCAACGTTTTGTCAACAACAGATTGTTGAGGCCCAGATTTACAACCTTGGCCAGTTCACGGAAACTGCAAAACGAGACGCGACAGACCGTCAGCACCAATTGCAGACGATGTGGATTGGGCAAGAGCTTTATCGATCTCTTCATAGCTAATGTTTCCAAAATAAAATTTATCATCGCTGTAATTACACTCGCCTAGGTAGTATTCTCGCGGAGGTGAATACGATTGGTTAGCACCAGCCGATGCGAAGTAATTATTGAGACTGTCAACCGACGCAGTTAAAGACGGACCACTATCACGCGATTTTACGAGACCTAGACTACGGAGCTCCTTCCACGTAGGTGCAGCGTTAGTGTGTTCAGAAAAAATACGATTGTAATGCGCCGTCTTAGCAGTTCTTATCAAGTCCTGAACATGGTTGCGAAGACGTTTGAAGCGGTCATGTGAATCGTCAGTATGCTGATGACGCCATTCCCTACGGGCTCTATTACGATTTCCCATTTGTATTTTGATCTCATCTGTCAGCCATGGGGCAGGTATCGTTTTAGGTTTGACTTTAACTATAGGTGCATGCACATCGAGGCAGTATACAAGATAATAATTCATGAGCGAGACTTTGTCATCAAGTGAATCTGTGTGGAAGTAAGCACCACAGTCCATGATTTCTAGCTGTGCAAGAAACGCAGACTGATAGAAATTTCTGAAATCTCGGCATGTGAATTCACGAGGAGGTAACCTATCGACTTGTACTTTATAGCTAACAAATATCAAGTCGTGAGCCGAAAGAAACGGGACAGCAATTTGGCCAAAATCAGCCACTTAACTCTCATCGTCCACAATGCATAAATCGAGAAATGTCGACGACTCTCGCACGTGGTGGGTCGGTCCGTATGGAATCAGATATAGGTTTGATGTATCAATAAAGTTCTGAAGATGAGTACTATCATGTGTCACAACATTCAGATCTGAGTTAAAATCGCCGACTATGATAGTGTGCGAGTACAGAGCGCTGTGTAGCGCAAACACGTCTTCGAACTCTGTTAAGTATCCAACGTGCGGAGGTCGATACACAACACAGACTAACATTTTGGAGCGATTGGGTATCGTAATTTCGGCTAGTATATATTCCGGTTTACCACAGTAAAATCCTCCCGAGGCCGTAAGTTCACGAGCACGTAGAGACGAATGTACATACATGCCAACACCGCCACCGCCACGGCCCAGGCGATCGCAACGGAGAAGTCTGTATTCTGATAAACTCACAAAGTCATCCGAAATTTGAGGTGTTAACCAGGTCTCCGACATGCATATGATATGATGCTGATTGTTGGTAAAGTGGTGACGGAATTCATCGAGATGACATTTCAACGATTGGCAATTAACATGGCAAATGCGAAGATGGTCATACGACGCATCCCCCGAGCGTTTAGCCATAGTCCGTGTTCCGGGCTTTGTCAGCGATGCGCCTGGACAGAATTATACATGTTTTGCCATCGAAAGCATTGTGGTCACAATCAAGATCAGCCGACTAGCAATTGTAGCAGACAGGATTAAGGGAACGACTTTTGCATGCTTTTGACTCATGTTTGCCAGCACAGTGAGAACAATGTGCTTGACTCTCGCAGTCTTTCGCCACGTGGCCAAAACCGAGACACTTATAGCACTGAAGTACTCGGACATGATCGTCGAAACGACAAGAAGTGTATCGGAGATAGATTTTTTGCCTGCTCCTGAGGAAGGACCGTGTGTCCGTTCATACTTCGATGACGCATGCGCGTGTTTCGCCATTTGCTTTTGACATGTATACGACCTTGACGTCAGGGTTAATACATTCAGTCAGATTCAGCTTCATAATATCGGATCGTGGTTCTTCCGACGTGAGGCCTATGGGTACACCATGTACTATTAGACGAGGTTTGAGTTTCGAGTGTTCGCAGACTTCAAGACCCAGTTTCTGCAATGCCGGGAGAGATCTGATTTTGTCAATATCCACCTCGTTAGCCACTATCCTAATTCCGTTAT
>OZ010641.1:4325179-4560179 GCA_963932165.1 Pimpla rufipes
TCCTCGGTTTTACATTCTCGTATCCTTATAATTACTGCTTCCGCTCTCTCACCTCTCGACCGTTCGTTCGTCTTCTCGCTCGGCCCCTCGCTTGGCCACTCATTCAGCCGCTCGCTCGCACGCCACCCCGCTCTCTCCGTCTCCCCCTCTCCCGTCTCGCTCCTGTCCCCCCCGCTCCCGACTTCCGCTTCCGTAACATTCTCTCCATTCCTTCTTTCATTCCGCTCTCCCTCCTTACCTCCCGTCCCCTTATCCCTTTCCGCTCTCTTTCTCTCTATCTCCTTCATCTACTCCTCTCCTCCGCCACCATCGTCTAATATCGCCTTTATTTTTTCCTCCAAACTTCTCCCATCCTCCTCACTTCCTACACACCTCTCTATCACATGTTCCCATGTTTCCTCCTCGTCGCCGCATATTCTACATGCCCTCATTTCCTCCTCTTCCCAGTATCTTCCTCCCTTTATCTCATTTCCCAGCCTGAACCTCGCTATCCTTTTATACCTTTCCTCGCTCCATCCCGCCCTCAGGTACCTCGGTACTCCTTTTGTTCTTATTTCCTTGTACCATCCGTTGTACCTCGACCTCCTTATCTTCTCCTCTCTCTCTTCCTTCTGCATCCTTCTATCTTCTTTCTCCAACTCCTCGTAAACATGCTCCTCCTGCCCTTCTTTCCTCCTCATTTCTTTGAACTCTTTCCTCCCTCTTTCCCAGTCCGATTCCCTCCTTTCCGCTTTCCCCTCCTCGTTCTTCATTTCTTCCAGGCATAACCTCGCTATCTCGCTCCCTTCTCCTCTTTTTAGCTTTTCCTTTTTAGCTTTTCCTCATATCTCCATGCTCTCCTACCTGCCCTTGTCCTTAGCTTGTCCCTCTTCGTCTCCTCCCTCATGAGGTATCCTGGCGTCCTCCAGTCTGCCCCCACTGTCCATCTCATAAATCTCTCGTGCATCCCCTCCAATTGTTTCCTTTCCTCCCAACCCCACACTTCCGCCCCGTATCCCATCACTGCCCACATCAGCGTGTCGAACAGCCACATTCTCCTACTCCAGTCTTTTCCGAACTTTCTCTTCCCTAATCCCCATGTCTGCCTCATCACTCCTGCTGCCTTTCTCGCCCTCTCTTTCACTTGAGCTCCCTGCTTCCCGTTCCTGCTGAACACATACCCTAGGTATTTAAATTCCTTCACTTCTTCCAGCTTCTTCCCTTTCCACCTCCATGTCACTTTCTTTCTTCTCCCTCCCCCTCTCCTGAATCTCATCATCTTCGTCTTCCCTACGTTCACCTTCAATTTTTTCTTCTCGAAATACCCCTCCAGTCTTCTCATCATGCTTTCCATTTCCTCTTCTCTCTCCGCTAAAATCACCACATCATCCGCGTACGCTAGTGAGCATACTCTTCGCCCTCCTACTCTTACTCCCCCCAACTCCCCTTGCTCAGTTACTCCTCCATGTCCGCCGTCAGCAGATTAAACAACATCGGGCTTAGTGGGCATCCCTGTCTCACTCCTCTCGCCGTCCAAAAATCCTCTCCCTCTTGGTCTCCCACCTTCACTCTGCTCCTCGTTTCCCCGTATACCTCTTCTATTCTCTCCCTTAGCCCTCTTCTTACCCCTCTCCTTTCCATCACCTCCCATAGTACTTTCCTGTCCACTGAGTCAAATGCCGCCTTCAGGTCTACAAACATCGCTACCAGCTTGCCGTTCTTCTTTGCTACCTGCCTGTTCACTATATAATTTAATACGTAGATGTTGTCTATCGTCCCTACTCCCCTCCTGAATCCCGTTTGGTTCGGCGGAATCATCCCCTTTTCTTCCACCTTCTCCTCCAGCCTTTTCGCCAGTATCGTTGTGTACACTTTATACGATGATGGCATCAGCGTCACTCCTCTGTAGTCTCCTAACTTTTCTCCTTCTCCTTTTTTCACTAGTGGCGCAATTATCCCGTCTTTCCAACTTTGTGGCCATCCTTCTCCTCTCCATACCCTACTACAAACATGATACGCTATCTCCTCCGTTCTTTCCCCTCCGCACTTCCACGCCTCACTTGGGATCCCGTCCCCTCCCATCGCCTTTTCCTCTCTCCACTTCCTTATAATTTTTCTTACCTCTTCTCTGCTTATTTCCGCTTCCTCTCCTTCTCTTTTCGGGATGTCCCCTCCTGTCCTCACTTTCTCCTCTACTACTCCTAAGAGTTCCATGAAGTATTCTTTCCACTCTTTGCTCCCTATATTTTCGTTCACTCTTTTCCCGTTTTTCCTCCCTCTATTCACGATTTCCCAGACTTTGTCCTCCGTTTTCGCTTCCGCTACTTCTCTAATCCATCTTTCTCTCACCTCCTCTTTTTTCTTTTCACACAGTTCTTCATATTCCCTCTTCTTTTCCTTGAACTCCTCTTTCGTACACTTCTCCTTCCTCCATTTCCTCAGCTCCTTCCTCACGTCTCCTTTCTTCTTTTTACATTCCTCGTCCCACCACCCCTCCTTTCTTACCTTCTTTTCCTTTCCCCCCGCTTCCTCACTCTCCTCCATCGCCTTCTTGATTTTCTCCTCTACCTTTTTTACCGTTTCTTCTATGCCTAACCCCTCTATTTCCATCGTTTTTGCTCTTTTCCTGTACTCCTCCTTCATCCTATCCGACCATTTCCCGCTTCCTATCCTCGTTTCACTTTTTTCCACTCTCCTTCCCTTCCTTCTACCTCTCCTTATGGTCACCACCAGCGGGTGGTGATCCGACTCCACTCGGTCTCCCACCTCCATCCTCTCTATTTCCTTCCTCGTATTGTCATCCCCTATTACATAGTCTATTACCGTTGCGCATTTCCCTCCTGTGAACGTAAACTCTCCTTCCTCGTCCCCTGTTATGTTTCCATTCGGTATCTCCCATCCCACTTCTTCAATCAGTTTGACCAACTTTTTTCCCTCTCTTATCCTTTCCCATTGCTTTTCCACTATCCATGTCTCCATCATCACTATGACTTCCCACTCCTCCAACCCCTTCCAAAAATCCTTGTCCTTGTTCATCACTCCGTGTACATTCCAAAATCCTATCTTCCACCTTTTTTCCTCTTCTCCTCTATCCCTTTGACTTCTCCCCCCTAGACCTTCCTCTCTTTCTCCTCCTTGCTTTTTCCCTATTCTCCTCTTACATTTTTTGGTTGCCCTCCTTCCTGACCCACCGCCATCTCCTCTCCTATCTGTACAACCTCCACCTCTCTTCGTCTCCCCTCTTCCCTTCGTCGCCTCCTCATGTCTCTTCCCCTCCCGTCCTTTAGCCTTTCCTCTCTTTCATCCCAGTACCACCAGGTTCCGTTGATCCTTATCTTCCCATAGCTGATCAATATGTCCTTCCCTCTTGTCACTTCCTCCTCTCCTAGCTCACTTAACCGCCATTGCATCCTCCTCTCCGCCCACGTCATGTCGTCTTCTACCCTGATCCGTCCGTCTCCTATGTTCCTTCTCCTTCCCATGACCTCTCTTTTGTCCCCATGATTCTCGAGCCTCACCACAATCGCCGTCTCCCTCCCTCTCCTTATCTCCTTCGCGTCTATTATCGTCACCTGTGCTCCTACCCTCTCCGTGAACCTCGTTGCCGTCCACTTCGCCTGCCCTTGCACTGCCACTCCCTTTATTATCACATTGTTCCTTCTACTCTCCCTCTCTTTCTCTTCCATTCTCCATTCTAGTTCCCTTATCCTCTTCTCTGTCTCCGTTCTCCCTTTCTCCGTCCTTTCTCTTAATCTAGTCCCTTCTCCCTCTTTCTTCTCTCTTTCCCTCTCCCCCTCCAGCTCCTTTATTTTTCTTTGCATCTCCTCTAGTCTTCTCCCCTTTGCTTCCTCCGCCCTCTCCATTGCTTCTATTCTTTTCTCCATTTGTTTCCTCTCCTGCTGCCACCTCTCTCCCCTCTCCCTCAACTCTTTCCTCACTTTTTCTATCTCCCTCCTTGCCTTCCCATCTCGTTCTCTCGCCTCCTCCTTCCGCTCCCTCAGCTGTGCTTTCACCTCTCTTAGCTCCTTTTGTATCTCCTCTATAATTTCCTTCAATCTCGATCCCCCCTCCTCCTCTTGTCATTTGGGCGACCTCTGCGTCTTTTTGCTCCTTTGGAAAGCTCTTTTCTCCTCTTCCTCCTCCTCTGACCCTTCCTCTTCCTTTTGAGGAATTCCGTCAGCACATTCCCCATACTTGCACTCCTCTACCTCCCTAACCTCTCTACATTCGTCTTCCTACTCCTCCTTTTCGGTGTCTCCTCTTTCCCCTCCCCCCAGTCTATTAAATCCACCTCTTCCTTCTTCCCCTCTCCCGTATCCTTTGTTCCCGGCATCTCTGCTTCTCCACTTCTATTTTTTATTTATTCTTATTTATTATTATTCATTTTTATTTTACTTTTATTTATTATTTTTTATTTTAATTTTTACTTTCAATTTTATCTTATTTTTATTCTTACTTCCCTTTATTCTTTCCTTATTTTATTATTATTGTTATTGCTTTATTGTGATCTCCTATCTTCTCCTGCTCTCCCTGTGTCCCTGCTTCTATCTGTTGTCTTACTTCCCTCTGTCCACCTGTTGTCCCTTGTTCTTTTTCGCGCCGCGCTCTTATTCTTCTTCCCTTGTTCGCTTCTGTCTACGTTCTTATCCGTCACTACCGGCGCTGGCTCCGCTCCGTTCCCCCCACCCCTGCCTTTGGCTGCCGCGCTCGCCTAGTCGTCTCGCCCGCTTCCCTCGATTCCCCCTCCTTGCCCGTCCACTGAATATCTGCCTGCTGCCGCGCTCGCCCGTCCACCGTACTTCTCCCGTCTCCCGTCCGATGGCCTCACCTGTCCGCTTTCCTCGCCGCACCGCTTTTGCTCGCGCCTTGCCTTCTTCCCCTCGCACTGCACGCCCTTTTTCCGCTGTCGTTCCCTAACCTCTTTTCGCTCCCTGTTTTCCCTTTCACCTTGTTTGTTCTCTTTCCCGCACCCTACTCTCTTACCTCTTCTTTCTCTGCTTTGATTCTTCTTCACTTTCCACCCACACACTCCCAACTGCACTACATTCTTTCCTCTCTCTCTCGCCTTTTTTCTCTCACTCTCTAACTCATGCGTCCGCACTCACTCGCTCCGGAAACGGGTCGAATTTTGAATTTTGAAATTCTGAATTTTTGAATTTTGAATTTTGAAATTCTGAATTTTTGAATTTTGAATTTTTGAATTTTGAATTTTTGAATTTTGAATTTTTGAATTTTTGAATTTTTGAATTTTGAATTTTTGAATTTTGAATTTTTGAATTTTGAATTTTTGAATTTTGAATTTTTGAATTTTGAATTTTTGAATTTTGAATTTTTGAATTTTGAATTTTTGAATTTTGAATTTTTGAATTTTGAATTTTTGAATTTTAAATTTTGAATTTTTGAATTTTGAATTTTGAATTTTGAATTTTGAATTTTGAATTTTGAATTTTGAATTTTGAATTTTGAATTTTGAATTTTGAATTTTGAATTTTGAATTTTGAATTTTGAATTTTTGAATTTTGAACTTTTGAATTTTGAATTTTTGAATTTTGAATTTTTGAATTTTGAATTTTGAATTTTTGAATTTTGAATTTTGAATTTTGAATTTTTGAATTTTTGAATTTTTGAATTTTTAATTTTTGAATTTTTAATTTTGAATTCTGAATTTTTAATTTTGAAATTTGAATTTTGAATTTTTGAATTTTGAATTTTTGAATTTTGAATTTTGAATTTTGAATTTTGAATTTTTGAATTTTGAATTTTTGAATTTTGAATTTTGAATTTTGAATTTTGAATTTTGAATTTTTGAATTTTGAATTTTTTAATTTTGAATTTTTGAATTTTGAATTTTTGAATTTTGAATTTTTCAATTTTGAATTTTGAATTTTTGAATTTTGAATTTTGAATTTTGAATTTTGAATTTTGAATTTTGAATTTTGAATTTTGAATTTTGAATTTTTGAATTTTTGAATTTTTGAATTTTGATAATTTAAAAAGTGGCTATGACGATACCGCGCTGCTATTCCCCTCCCCCCACTTCAGCGCACCTCGAGCTCGCGGCGAGCAGGGCCTTGCAGTGGGGGTAGCAGTGGGGATAGGAGCGGGGATTCGCCATAGTGCACCACCTATACTACTTACGCTAAAGGCTATTGTCTCTTTGCCTTTGACTTAACACCCGATTTATCGGAAAACTGCTTCGCGCACTGGAATCTCGTGAGACACGGCAGTGTACGAATTGAAGTACGCTTCGCTAAACCTGTCAACTCAACGTTAAACTGCATCATTTACGCCGAATACGACAACGTTATTGAAATTGATTCAGCCCATCAAGTCATCACCGATTTTAGTGCCTGATCACCGGAAAATATAAAAATCTCGTCCCTACACCGTCGCAGCCGTCGCCACAGCCGCCGCCGCCGCCACCGCTGTCAAAATGTTACGGAGACGGCGTAACCGACACGTCTCATGAATGGTATTTAAGAGCCTCTATGTACGTATGCTCGACAACAGTTCATCGCTACTTCTCATCATGGACGCTATAGTGGATATTCAGGCCCTTTACGGAAAACAAGGCGAGTTCCTGCCTAAAGAGATTGCCGTGACAACACTATGTTGTGTTGCCAAAATCCGCTCCGCGGAGTTTGAGGATATTTCCGCGCAAATGACGGGAATTTCTGGGTTGTGGGTTATCTGACCGGTGAAGGGTTGGAACCCAAACTCACGAACACACCGTTTGATTTATTACGTTTATTCACACAATTCAGTAATAAATTACAGTCACTCACACTTAAATAGTTTTACACTTAAATTGTTTAAAAAAGATTATTTATTGCTGAGATTCTCCGCACGAATCTCAGCCGAACCAACCGCACAGTTCCGTGCTTAAATCAAGTCTGCCTGATAACTGTTCTCAACTCCTTTTATACGGTTTGAGATCAGTTATTTCAGCGCAATTTTGTTTGTTTATTAATCCGCATGTTTATCTTTGGTGTCTTACTGCCCCACATTGAAGGTAAACAGTGCACCGGGCCCCCGCATGCAGCAGCATGCGCCGGGCCCCGAAACCGCTGACGCACTATTGCGACGCTTCGGCCGTCGCAATGGCCAGCGGTGGCCGCATTATTCTAGATTGCCGCAAGCGCACGGCGCTGCGGCGGCTATACGCGCATTCATACAAAATTCTTAACCGATTTCTTCATCGCGAGCGTGAAACGCCGCGATGGATGCGTGTGCGCCGCGCGTAACCCACGAGCACACGACCGGGGTACAACATCCCTCCCCCCTTAAAAGAAAAGAAATTCGACCCCGGATTTCTTTTCACTCGTCTCCGGCGAGTTTTCCAAAAATATTAACCTACCCCGCAACTAATTATTTCCTCGGTTTCCCCAAAATAAAAATTCATTAAATTACCGGTTATGTTACCCGTCGCGGAGTTCAACGACCCTGGTTGCAATATTGCCTACCAATTTCCGCTGATGCGGAACTGCCACGATATAAAAATGGTCTTCCGCGGTTTGTGCGTTCAGAACATGAATAATAATCAGCGCGACATGGGTAAAATTACAGAGGTAAGTTTTCTTTATCTTACGAAGTTTATTTACACTACGGTTTCCATATTCTAATGTTCGTTTTTTTCCCTTTCCAGCAGTCTGCAGACCCACATACCACTGCCACGGGCACCGTCTGCCGAATCCCTGGGGTCCGGACGAAGGATGCCGCGACCTTCCTTCCGAGGATCGTGGTACTGGACCCGCACGCGCTCAACTACCGTGCGGTCCATGGTCGTTTACCGCTGAGCTGCGCGTTGCGGATGCGCTCCAAATGCGCGACTGGGGCCTGGCTGCGTCTGCTGGCTGCTGCAACGGCGCTTCCACCGGCTGATGAGGGGACTGGCCATAGATAGCCCTCCATGTGGTCGCTGCTATTGTTGTTGCTTTTCTGTACCACTTTTTGTGTTTGTGTTTTTTTTTATAATAACAATAAATGTCTTCACTCCGGATCCGTCTTGTGTGGACTCCTTATCCTCTCTCAAATTATGCCCGCCTCCGTGATCGGCGGGGTGACCTCCGGCTTCCTGCGACGGATCGTGCGCACAATCAAGTATACAGCGCAACCGGTAATTACCAGCAGTACGAGAGCGCCCGCTCCGTATTGTCCGATGGTAAAGTAGAGGCGCGTTCTGCCTGTCTGTACTGCGTCCAAGTCATGCCCCAGATTGCGTAGCCGTGTTCCTAGCTCGTTCAACTCATGTGGATTGCTGACGACGTTCCGAAGTCCAGGGCTCCTTGCCTCGGTCACCTTTGGGATAGTTTTCCCCTCATGCTCGGATAGGGTAAGATTGTACGTAGGGACAAACCCTCCGTCGCGGATATCTTGAGTGATCCGCTTCACGGTGCTCACTTTAAAATCCTGGGCCGTAGCAACGCATTTCCCGGTCATTGTCAGCATGCCGGCGTCTATTAACGTTTCCTGTTTCGCTGGCTGCCCGTCACAGATGATGTTGACAGCTTCTTCGCTGGGGGCTACGTATAACCAACGGCCGGGCTGCTCCATACTCATGATTACGGGACGTGTGAGCTTGATAGCCCGCTTCGTGCATTGTTGTTTCACGGCCATGGTGTTGGTGGTGAACATGACGACCTCGCAGGGCGCGTCATCGTTGATCGCCAGTGTTGGATGCTGCGAATCACAGTAATATTTGTCTCCGTCGGCTTTGCATGCGTCCAAATCCTTTTCCGACATCCGTAGGTAGCTCCGGCTTTCCCGATTTACGACGACGAGATCCTCGGTCGTTTCTAGGTAATAGTAGGTGTTATTTGCTGCCCTCGTAGGTAGTGGATATACCCGATTGATGCTGAACTCGGCTTGGCTCACGAGAGGTATTTTCAGCAAAATGACCACCATGCTACCTTTTCTGAATGCCTTCACAGTGGACAGCCTCAGGAGATGCGCCGCATTTGACCGGGTAACCTGCCGAGGGAAGCTGTGTCCGCGTGGTACGTGCGGTAACGCTTCCGTCAGATACTCGGTCATTTTCTCGGGACTGAGCATTGCCGGACTTATGGTTCCCATGGAAATTCCCGAGAACATTTCCACGAGCTCTCTCACGTCTCCCAGCATTGTTTCTACGTAGGCTTCAATGGCGGCGATATTTTCGTTCAATCGTTGCCGCATCTCCAGACTATTTCCCCGGACCTCGAAATCAAAATTTGCCTTGGTAATTAGTCCCCATAAGGCGTCCTCGTTCTCCTGGGTTACCCGGGCTGTCCGGTTGAATAACTCGATGGCTGACTCCACGATCTGGGCCTGCTCCTTCATACCCTTTTTCAAGGTTTCCTCGTTCTGCCGTACATTTTCCAGCTCGGCTGCGATTCGTTCGGCGTCGGAAGCGTCCATATTCCCCGTAAGAGCTTTTATTATTGAACCCAATCCATCCAATAGCCCTCGGCGTTTCCGGCGGTGCTCGGCTCCCACCAGGTCATGAATTATCCCGATTTCCTTCCGTATTTTTTCGTTGACCCGGGCGACGGTGTCGGATAACGCCTGGCATTGGCTGTTGTCCTCTAATTCTCGTTTGCAGGTATCCTGGAGCCTATGCAGCTGTATCATCATGTTTTCTTCCTGTTGGGCCAATAGTCCGATATCTACATGGATCGCGAGATTCCAAGTGTCCGAAAAAATATTCAATTTGCCCACTTCCTCGTAGTAGAGGCCGGGCGTGTCCCGGAATTTCCGGACTTCGTACGGCGCGCCTGCACCTGTGGCAATCGCCAGCTGACTCAGCAGCGACAGCCTGTAACAGTGTGCCCAATATTTTAGCTCGTGCGTAATTCTCATGCACGGCTCTTGTACCGGCGATATATAATGACCAGCTACGCATGGTATCGTCACTTCGCTCTTCTTCGTAACCGCGAGACGTAACGTTACCGGAAAAATTTTCGCCATGGACCCCGCCATGATTGCTCATCTGTTTCCCGGCCAAGAATTCAACCACGAGGTCTATCGGGTGCTGGTGAGGGTCAACCCTTTTCAAGGGCTTCACCCCGGGTATTCTTTTCCCGTTTCTAATTTTCTCTGTTTCTTCTGGTTTCCCCCAGGAAGCGTTGTTCTCCGCCCCGAGGCCGCGTCGCCCCGCGTACCTCGAGTCATTTATCCGTGAGGCGGAGAAAATTCGGTATCAGCGTCGACTTCTTACTTGGGGAGTGAACAAGCTGTGGGCCGAAAATCCGACGGAGGGAGCATCAGCTGACCCCCTGGGCCTGCGACGGCTTTTCGATGTTGAATCCTCGCCGTGCCCTCATTGCGGCTGTACTAACTGAATAAAATCCAAGTTTCGAATATTTTTTGTTTTTTATAATTTTCGACATTTTCCCACTTTGTTCTCCCCGTCACGCTGTACCGTCGAGCCCCGACTAGTGCTCGATGTAGTTTTTAAGGCGGTTCACATGCACTTTGAGTATTTTCCGCCCTTTCTGAATAGAATAGTTTTGGGCGGAATGAACCTCCACGACTGTATATGGCCCGATCCACTTGGGCGTTAATTTCGCTGCTCTTCCGCGTCGCACCGTCTTATCATGTAGAAGTACCTTATCGCCGGTGCGGAATTCCTGGATTTTCGTCTTCTTATCGAACTGCTGCTTGGCTCGTTCCTTCGACGTTTTCAGGTTTTCTCTAGCGGTAGTCCAGGCGGCGCGTAACCGCTCCCGCAGCTCCCCCGCGTAGTCGTCGTACGAGTATGTTGCCCTTGGCTCCCTCCGAAGGGCGGTCGGCAGTTCTGCCTCCTCCCCGAACACCAAGCTGTGCGGGGTATGACCTGTGGAAGTATGCGGGGTCGTGTTGTAGGTGAACATGGCGTATGGTAGCCATTGATCCCAATTTCCCTGGTTCTCATCCACATAGTTCTTCAGGTATTCGGCCAGAGTTCGGTGTGAGCGCTCCAGGGCGCCATTTGACTCCGGGTGGTAAGCCGTGGTTTGTATTTTCTCGATTTGCAACAGTTTACATACGCCCTTAAAGGTGGCGCTGAGAAAGTTCGTACCCTGATCCGTGAGTACGGTTTCCGGTGTACCATATCGGCAAATTATTTCCTCAGCGAATGCTTTGGCCACCTCATTTGCTGACTGATTTTGCAGCGGGATCGCTACACTGTATTTTGTCAACAAATCCTGGAATGTGAGGGTATATTTATTACCTCTTTCCATATCTGGTAATGGACCGACTATGTCCATTGCGCATTTTTCAACCGCTTTGGTCGGCGTATCTGTAATCGCCATAGGCGCTTTATTGAGAGGGCGAATTTTATTTTTCTGACATTTGTCTCAACTATTAACATATTTTTCCACATCTCCTCGTAGGCCGGGCCAGGTATATTTCATCTGAATTCTTTTGTACATTCTTGCAATGCCCTGGTGCCCGCCAAACGGAGTATCGTGGTATTCACGTAGTATTGCCTGTCTCTCTTCCTCTCCCGGGCTGGAGTCGTCCGTGCTGCTGCTGTCCTCCTCGCACGCTGGCTTGCCCGCTACCTCCTTCGCCGTCCTTGTCGGTTGCACGGCGGTTGGCGCGCTGGCTGTCTCACTCGGCGGCGCGCTGCTCGACTCACCCGGTGGCGCGCGCTCGGGGTATTGCGGGTCGCCTGCTGTCTCGCTCGGCGGCGCGCTAGCTGTCTCTCTCGGCGGCGCTCTCGCGGGGCAATGGGGGTCAGCGCGCGGGTGACGCGCGACGCGGCGGCCATTAAGTCGGCCGCGGTCGTCTGTCTCTGTCGCACTCCCGTCGCCTGGCGCCTTACTTGCCTCCGCTCTGGCCTGTGAGCGTGTGGCCACACAGATGCGGCTTAAAGCGTCTGCGTTTGTGTTGCGCTTACCTGCCTTGTACTCGACATTGAACTCATGTTCTGCTAATTTTATTTTCCAACGCATGAGTCTCGAGCCTGGGTCCTGGACGCCGAATAGCCATGTTAAAGGCTTGTGATCGGTGACGACTGTGAATTTCGTTCCGTACACATATGGTCGAAACTGGGATATTCCCCAGACGATTGCCAACAGTTCCCTCTCGATGGTGGAATAATTCTGCTCAGCCTTGTTCAACGTTCGGCTGGCATAGCAGATCGGCAGGTCTTCTCCGATTTTCGCTTGTGATAGAATTGCCCCGATGGCCTTGTCAGAAGCGTCTGTCGTCACGATGAAGGGCTGCTCGAAATCCGGATACTGTAGTACCGGAGCCGTTGTAAGGGCCGTCCTAAGGTCCTCACATGCTTGCTCTTGCTTCGGCGTCCATACGAAAGGGACGTCCTTCTTGGTTAATTCACTGAGAGGCTTTGCAATTTTCGAAAAATCCTGAATAAATTTCCTGTAATAGCCCACTAGTCCCAGAAAGGACTGTACTTCTTTTACACTTCTTGGGACAGGAAAATTCTTTACTGCGATAATTTTCTCTGGATCTGGTCGTACTCCTTCCTCGGAGATCACATGCCCCAGATATTGAGTTTCCTTCCGGAGGAATCTACATTTCCCGGGTTGCAGAGACAACTTGGCCTCCCGCAGTCGCTGGAAAACCTCTTCCAACCTTTTATTGTGTTACTTCAGGTTGGCACCGAATATTACGATATCGTCCAAATAGACGTAGCATTTTAGTCCGGCGAGCCCGGCCAGCACCGAATTCATTAGTCTCTGGAAGGTTGGTGGAGCGTTTTTTAACCCGAATGGCATTCGGGTGTACTCGAAATGTCCTTGCGGTGTTGAAAATGCCGTTTTTTCCCTGTCCTTTTCAGCCATGGGGATTTGGTGGAAACCTGACGCCAAATCGAGCGTCGTAAAATATTGCGCTCGACCGAGTTGGTCGAGTATTTCATTAATATGTGGTAGTGGGTATGAATCCCCGATGGTGACCTCGTTCAATTTACGAAAGTCGACCACAACGCGCATTTTCCTGATGCCCGCTGCGTCAGGTTTCTTGGCCACTACGAGCAGTGGTGCGTTCCACTGACTCCGACTGGGCCGGATTATCCCGTCCTTCAGCATCTCCGCCATTTGTTGCTGCACTTCCTTTTTGTGGGCCTCTGGTAGCCTATACGGGTTTACCTTGATGGGCAGAACCCCCTCCTTAAGCGGGATGTGATGCTCCACCATATCTGTGCAGGGCAGTTTGTCGCCCTCCAGGTGGAATATGTCCGCGTAATTTTCGCATATTTCGAGGAGATGTTTTTTCTCCTCCTTATTAAGGTGGTCCACGACAATCTCTTTTCTTATTTTTTCGAGTCGCGTGCCTCCCCCCTTCGTGCTGATAGTTCCTACTTCCAGCGTGGTACTATCGGTCTCGCCGTCGCGTGGTTTTTCCGCTGACGCGAGTGGTTCGAGTGTCACGATCGGTCGGTCGACCTCGATTTCCTCCGCTGTGGTATTCGCCAGACTTACCACACAGCTGCTTCCTTGGGGTGTTGTAACACACGCCCCGAGCACCACTCCGTCGGCAATCTCGCGTTTTTCGACCATCCCGACGAATTGACTGCCCGTCGATGCGTACGTAATGTTTTCGCTACGCGGCGGCAGTTTTACCTTCAGACTTCCGTTGATCAGGGGCATGCTATGCCCGTACATCTTTACCGTGGTTCCTCCGAGGATATCCACGCTGTGTTTTATGATGAAGTCCATTCCCAAAAATCCGTGTACCCCGAGTGGTACGTCATCGGGTATTACATGAAACAAGTGTGTTATACTGACCGCTGGCGTGTTTACGGTGATCCGGGCTGCGCAGAGGGCTTTAATCCTTTTCCCCCCTACGCCCTCGATGTAGACATCCGATTTTTCAGCCGCTGTTTCGGGTTTCAGCGCACTTTTATTTATTATGCTCAACTGAGCCCCGGTATCCGCTTTTAGGGTGAGCATACCGGTGATGCCCATCGGCAACTTGATGTGAAAATCGTTCGCCGCCCGGTCCAACGCGGTCGCTGGGATCACGCACACTTGGTAGGTTTCTTCAGGCTCGTTCGCGATGGTGATCGCGTTCACTTGGAAAGTTCCTACGGTTGCTCCATTGTTCCCGGTTTTGGTTTTCTGCTCGGATTTCTCATTGTCACCTTGCTTGTCCTTTTTTGCCTTTTCCCGTTTCCGGCAGTCTTTCCACTCGTGCCCGGGTTTCTTGCAGAATGTACAGGTGACCACGTTAATTTCCTTGGCAGGCCCTGGACCAGGGAGGCTGGGTCGTCCTGATTTCCGGCAATCCCGTGCCAAATGGCCGGGTTTTTTGCAGTTGAAACATTTGGCCTGTGTGGGCCCTGCCGCCGGTAATGATTGGCGCGAGTTTCCACCCCCGTTGTTGTCCTTGTTGGGCCTGGTTCCGGTCATCCTTTCGACCTCAATTGCCCCTACCACCGAGTCATGGAGGCTCTGGTAGTTTCTCGAGCGTACGATGGTTTGCACCTCCTTGCATAGCCCATTTTCGAAGTTCATCTGGGCACTTTTCCTCGTGGCTTCCTCGATGTAGCGGGCGTCCTCCGGTGCTATGCTTTCGCACAGTTTCTCTATCACCTCCACCGTTAGCCGTTCCGCCCTTGTGGCGTAGGCTGACACAGACTCCTTCGGTCCCTGTCGCAGTAGGCAAAATTCGTATTGTAAAGACGCGAGAGATTTTCGTTTACCGTACAGGGCCTCCAGTTCCGCCCTTAATTCCTCGAGGTTGGTAATGGTCTTGTGTTTCATCTCTTTTATGGCCCGGTCTTCCAGCTTGCCACTGAGTATTAAGGCGAGCAGGGTTGAACGATGTCCGGGGCGTACCCGAGACCAAACTGTGTCACATGACAGCATAAATCCGTCCAATTTCCCGGGGTCATTCCCATCGAAGTTTTTTACATTTCGTAGGGCTACGCCTAAATCGAGATATTCCGCATCGTCCTCCGACCGTCGTGGTGGTGGTGCCGGGTTTGGATTTCTCGGCTGCGCAAACGGCGGAAGTGGCGGATCCTGGGAGGGACCGGAAGGGCCTCCGAGAGCGGCATTTCGCTGGAGTAATTCCCGTATTTGCCGTTCCATTGCCTCCACTCTCTTGTACAGTTCGTCCCTGGAGGGTTCTTCATGTGTTTCTTCTCCCCCCGAACTGTCACCGTCGTTACCACCGTCATTCCCCTGCGGCGCACTGCCCGCCGGTAATGTTCCCGCATCCAGGGGAATATTACCGAACAGGGTTCGCCGCACCCGGGGCAGGCCGAATCTCGTCATATGGCTTATTCTTCTTTGTAAACTGAAGTTGGTGGTCCTGTCCAGGTCCCAATCCAGCACATTCTGCCTCTGGCCCCCGTACAGGGCTCTCATGGCGTCAATTTCCGCGTCAACCATGCCCGGCGTGATTGGTTCAGCAGGCCTTGGCTGCGCCATGATTTGTCGGGGTTCAAAAAGACAATCGTCAATATCCCCTAAATCGTCCTCGTCGTCAAATCCCGTACCGCGCTGCAGATTTACCCCGAACAGAGGGTTGGGGCTCTCATGTCCTTCCGCTTGGTTACTTCGCGGGGTTAAATTTCTGAGCGTTTCTCGGGCCCGATCGGATATTTCCACGAGCGCGGCGGCTAAACCGGTGGCGATGGGTGCTGACTCTCCCGGCAAGGTTGTCTCGAGTGAATTACCTCGACGTTCTATTTGCGTCAAGTTTACTGGGGTTGCCGGGGCACTCATGTATCTCGAGTTTCATGCCGATACCGTGCGTAGCGGTCCGCGAAGAGTTTATTTTTTCGTTCAGAAAAATAAATAAAAAATATATGGAGCCACTTACAGTGCGCTTCTTATCCACATCCTGGGAGGCCTTCTCTTCCTGGAGATTTTGTGGCTCCCGCGGAACTGTTCAGCGCTGGTACGCCCTTCGAAGGTTGCTGCAGGCCCTTCGGGTTGCGTTGGTTGGTTCCCGGATCCCCTGGATCGCAGTCGATTCCTCACTCGACTTCCGTGTGCCCCCGTTACCTGGTGGGTCTTGTCCTTATCGACTGGCGATAGCTTCCGCGCGGTAAGTTACCGACCGCGGTTATTTGCGTGGAAGTTTTTCCTGATGGCGTAATCCGTTCGCTCCGGTGGAATCCCACCGCTGCCACCAATGTTGTGTTGCCAAAATCCGCTCCGCGGAGTTTGGGGATATTTCCGCGCAAATGACGGGAATTTCTGGGTTGTGGGTAATCTGACCGGTGAAGGGTTGGAACCCAAACTCACGAACACACCGTTTGATTTATTACATTTATTCACACAATTCAGTAATAAATTACAGTCACTCACACTTAAAAAGTTTTACACTTAAATTGTTTAACAAAGATTATTTATTGCTGAGATTCTCCGCACGAATCTCAGCCGAACCAACCGCACAGTTCCGTGCTTAAATCAAGTCTGCCTGATAACTGTTCTCAACTCCTTTTATACGGTTTGAGATCAGTTATTTCAGCGCAATTTTGTTTGTTTATTAATCCGCATGTTTATCTTTGGTGTCTTACTGCCCCACATTGAAGGTAAACAGTGCACCGGGCCCCCGCATGCAGCAGCATGCGCCGGGCCCCGAAACCGCTGACGCGCTATTGCGACTCTTCGGCCGTCGCAATGGCCAGCGGTGGCCGCATTTTTCTAGATTGCCGCAAGCGCAAGGCGCTGCGGCGGCTATACGCGCATTCATGCAAAATTCTTCACCGATTTCTTCATCGCGAGCGTGAAACGCCGCGATGGATGCGTGTGCGCCGCGCGTAACCCACGAGCACACGACCGGGGTACAACAACTACAAGGCGATAATATCGGCCACTGGGTCGTTGAAGCACCATACGGCTTTGGTGATTTACCGAAAGCAATACGAGGCAGCAATAATCAACTGACGTGCCATCATGGACTCGAGTGGGTGGGCGGCGATACGCCATTGTGGAAAGTTTACGTTAACCTGAGAGTCATGTGTCGCTACGCCATACGCATATACACGCGCGGAGCACAAAAAGCCGAAATTCTACAAGATATACTTGGACGAGACATTATAAACCTGGAGAATTTCGAGGGACCGAGCTTCGAGAAAATGCCCCCGTACGACACATGGTGCATTTATCACGGCGTCGCGCGGGAGGATAACGTAAGATGTGCGTTAAATAACGTGGGAAAACGTTACCACACACACAGCGTTTTCTTCACACACAGCTTGTCGATACGACCAATCCAATTTATTCCGAGCTACTTGGAGCGGTGCCCCGGAAGAGCCGACCAGATTACACAGATAAAAAAGCCGTCCGCATCACGATGCCCACCGCGACGGAGATTGCCGCTGCGGGTCAGGGATATATATCCCTGGTAGCGGCGAAGGGTGTTAACAGTGTTATGCCAAGCACCTGTGACGGCTCGGTTCCCGCGGACGACGAAATAGTCGCCCTTTTTCGCGCGACGACTCTACGCTCAGCCATGCCACCACCACCACCGCCGAAACGACAGGCAACACCGACCGCCACACGTGGTGGTCACCATCATCGTCATCATCATCATCAGCAGCATCAACGCCGACGCCGTCCGCACCAGGGACCCGAGAGCGTATATAATGAACAGTGTGTAGGTACTGAAAGCCCTACAACACATTCGGCACAGACGAAAGGAGTGTCTCCCGCCGATCGTATCCCGAGTCGCTGGTCTAGACCCGCTGTAATCGTCGCCAATACCGACGACGATACCAAACCGGGAACGCACTGGGTTGCCGTGTACGTTGACGACGATGGCCGAGGTATCTTCTTCGACAGCTACGGGCTACCCCCTCTCGTAAACAAACACCATAACCGTATATGTCGAAACACCGCAACCTACGAGTGGAATACAAGAACTCTACAATCAATCAAGTCTCGAGTGTGCGGAGAGTACTGTGTTATGTTTCTTGATTATATGTCTCGGGGCTATAGCCTGGCTATGTTTCTACGTCTATTTTCGGCAGATAACCTGAAAAATGATAATATTGTACGACGCTACTACAAAAATCTGAAAAATGTAAAACGCGAAAAACGTTATGGGAGAAAAACGTTATGACGATCCAATGTGCTGGAAGGAGCCGGCAATATGTGTAATAGAGCGTGTATACAAACCTGTACAGCCCGTTTCGGGTGCCATCTGTAAACACCCGAATAAAAATGAAAAAAATTTACGTGTCGTGACTTATAAAAAATACCGCCACCACCACCACCGGTGCCGCCATCCTTCTCCTCCTCCTCCGCCCCCACCAACATCTCCGGCTCCGGTAAGAACGGTGGTAGCTGTAACACTACAACATCAACAACATGATGGAAGTCATCAGTGGTATACTCGTCATCGACTGATGCAAAGATCCATGGGAGCTCACGAGAGAGGAACTCGCATACGTGCCCAAACTACTGTTGATACAGCACTGGGGCAACTATATCCCTATTCTCTGGGATAAGCTACCAACACATATTCAACTGGACCCCGAGGTTGCATCGTATCAGATCTGCATAGATCACACGGACTTGCCAGATCTATACATGCAAATCGATGGCAATCTTCCGACCAAGAGGGAATGCAAGACCTGCATACAACAAGCTGCTGAACCACCATCTACAGAGCCCGGTGTACCACGGCCCAAACCACGCCTGAGCATTCCAAAAATCTACCATTCAACTGCCGTCTGAACACTTGTAATATTTTCACACACACGCACAAACTATATCATGTGTTTAAAATAAATCTATTTTCGAGAAAATTCGACTTTTTCAATTCACGACTTACCGACCGGAAATATTTACCATCATCCCCCAGCAGGTAAACTTACCATCGAAAATCGCGAATTACCGATCGTAGACTAAAAATCTATAATACCGCCGGCTGCTGTGCACGATCGCGCTCGATTTTACCTCGAAAATCTGACGAGGTGGACAAAATCTGGTATCACGACATTTCGTCCCGCGACAACTGATCCCCCCAAATTATCCCTTGAAATTTGGTCCCCTGACAGACTGATCCCCAGACAAACTGATCCCAAAAGAACTGATCCCCAGGCAAAGTGATCCCCCAATAAAACTGATCCCCAGACAAGCTGATGACCAAAATAATTATTTCAAATTTGTGAAACCGTTTTGAATTTATTTTTTCACTTGCAACAATACAGCTTGTTTTCATTTTTTTTTCGAACATCATCATCAAGCAACATTGGTTGATGTTGCTTGTTTTCATTGTTTACAAAATTACATGTTGCATATATATGTTGCAGATATTATTTGAATTCGACTTAATGGTTTTAATGGATGCGGGATAATTTTTTTACGGTATCACGTCATTTCGTCTTTAACTCTTGAAATTTGATCCCCTGACAGACTGAACCCCAGGCAAACTTTACTTCACTTTACTTTACTTTACTTACACTTAACTTTTACTTTACTTTACCTTTACTTAACTTTTACTTTACTTTACCTTTACTTAACTTTACTTTTACTTTACTTTACCTTTACTTTACTTTACTTTTACTTTACTTTACCTTTACTTCACTTCACTTTACCTTTACTTAACTTTACTTTACCTTTACTTAACTTTACTTTACCTTTACTTTACTTTACTTTACTTTACTTTACTTTACTTCACTTCACTTTCTTTTTTTTTTTTTCGCTTCACTTAATCAGCGCGCGCGCGGCGGTTGTAGTGAGATCAGTTGTCGTGTCATTTTTTACTACTTTACGACATTTTTTACTACTTTACTTGTTTAATTTATTTATTTACTTCATACACTAAATACTTTGTCAATACGTTGTGTTTGTACTTTGTTTTTTGGGGATCAGTTTGCCTGGGGATCAGTATGTCTGGGGATCAGTTTTATTGAGGGATCACTTTGCCTGGGGATCAGTTTTTTTCGGATCAGTTGTCGTGAGATCAGTTGTCGTGGGATAGGCTGTCCGGAACGAAATGTCGGGGAATCACAAAATCTCAACCGACCAATCAGCGCGCGGGAAATCATCTCCACGGGCTTAACAGACAACCGGCGCTCGGGGAATCAAGACTCGCGCCAGACGCCCCCGCTCACAGCCGTTGCGGCGCTCGGAGAAGACGACACAGGGAAAATTCTCCCGAAGGAGTGGGGCGCTGGGGAAAAGGGGACCTAGCAACCAACCCATGCTCGGGGAATTATGCTAATCAGTCCCACTACCGCTCAAACATTACAGGGAATATCTTTCCGAAAGAGTGGGGAGGAGAGGAGATTTTTAGACCAATGAAATCTCGGAGAATTATGTATGCTAATTACTCCCACCTCCTCTCAAACATTACAGGGAAAATTTTTCCGAAGGAGTGGGGAGGAGTGGGGATTTTTAGACCAATCAGAACTCGGAGAATTTACACCCACTATTCCCCCTCCCTCTGTCTAGCACCGGCGCCAGGGGCCCAGACAGGGGCCGATATGGGGAGGGGGAAGTGTCGTCTCCCTATACCTGCCCCTTACTACTTATGAGCATATATGGGTCGCGGGACTTGTTCAAATTCCACACCGGTTTCCCGTGTCACATTCGAAGAAATTTGATTTCGACATTTTTTCGCTGAACAGTGTATGATGTACGTCAATGAAAACATGTAATATACTGTAACGGAACGGCTACCCCCCACCGACGGCTCGGCCGGCGTCCGAGCGCTGTACGGCAGACGCGTGTCCATTCCGCCACAGGCAAGAGACACCATGTGCCCTGTCTCCATCCCTCGCGACAAAGTGGGGGGCACCGAGCAGCGACGGCCACTGCCTACTTAAGGCAGCTTCCCGCCGTGCGTCTTCACTCATCCGACTAATCCTATACTTGCCGTTCCATACGCGATTCAAATAGCATTATCCTAATCTAATTAGTTTATACCTTACTCACTAGTTATATTTCTTATCCTAGCGTTTAATCCTACCTATAGAATTAGCTGTACCCACAAATCAATTGTGTCAACTCGATATTGCATCGACCTGGCATAATTGATTGACAGATAAAACTGGCGAATAATCTGTGGCCTTAGTATTGCACCAATGCCACAAATTAGTCGTCCCGCAGAACGCGGTATAAACAAGCGTCCGGCGAATCGTCCCGTACGCGTGACTTCACCGGCTCGTGCACAACGTACCAGAATATTTCTGGTAAAATGGACAGCTCAACATCTGACGACACGGAGTCTGAATCAAACAGGTAAGGGGAATTAATTTTCGTGTATCGTACGTGCTGCATGCCGAAACATCTGATATAGCCTCAAATTCTCTTACCGCGTCTCTCAATAAATCCTCGAACAAATTGTTCTGTTTAGCGAACTATGAGAAAGGACTCCGCCTTCTGAAAAAGTTGTTCGTTGATGATGTTGTTCTCAGCACCGGCGAAGATATTCCAGCACCAGTGGAAACAGAAAAGCAGAAAAATCATTTGGAAATGTTCAATGCAACAGGGAGCCAATTTCAGCTGCAAAATCTGCCAGCGATGATTCCCAACGACTCTGCCGCTACAAGTAAGTTTAATACAATTTTTTCGAATTAAGGTTGTACAGTGAAACGTGAGATACACAGAGAATTTCGAAATATATGGAAGATGCCGACGAGTTTTATTTTGCAGAATAATAATGCAAAAATGTTATTAACAAGTGGATGGAAAAAACAGTTGTTCAAAAAATTATCCGGTAATCTAACTTTTTTTAGAACGAAAATTATTTGTTAATTTTTCTGTATACGTATGAACCAACAAATTATTTTCATAAAAAAATTTAGGTTGCCACGTAACATGTTAAACATTTTTTTTCATCCATTTTTTAATAACATTCTGGAATTATTAATACGCAAACGCAATCTTTTCAGGTTCTCCCATATGATAGATATTTTCAGATTTTAGCCCATTGAGAAGTTTTCGAAATTCCCTCTCAATTCTCTCGGAAACTTACTTTTTGCCGAGATGCATTGTAAGGACTACCTTAAGTTAAAAAAAGATTTAGTCATTTTGGTGTAATAACAAACGAAATGAAAAAAAACCTTTCTAAGATAATTTTATGAAAATAGCACAAGATATAATATTTTTCTGTATTTTGGTTCCCTAGAGTCGCTATGCGTATATTCAGTCTTGAGCTGTCGCTGGTATCGATCGGACGCGTTTATCGATCGTTACTGTTTACGTTCTGTCGGGTCTAGTCTTCGTATATTCTTATATGCTAATATTCGACTTAAATCTCGGCCTGGACTCTACAACGGTACTGGTTACTCCGTTCGTTATTCACGGCAGCCGTGCAGTCGTTGAGTGCATCTCTCGTGCTTATTCTTTGCGATCTTGTCATTGCTCGCCTCGTGCAACGGTATATTGGGATATCGCGAGTGTGCCGCGTGGAAGTACACTTTCGTATCTCTGAGCTTATCCGTGGCTCGGCGGTGTTATTGTTTGACTCTATGCGTACAGCAACGGTCTGCCACCTATAGTGCATTCGTGTGTGCGTAAAGTAGCCGGCCTTG
This sequence comes from Pimpla rufipes, assembly GCA_963932165.1. NCBI lineage: Eukaryota > Metazoa > Arthropoda > Insecta > Hymenoptera > Ichneumonidae > Pimpla > Pimpla rufipes. The sequence continues at coordinate 4,347,594 of OZ010641.1, forward strand.
GCATGAGCAGTGACAGTAATAGCCACGAGCATTGTGGCTATTGTGGTACACCGGGAACTATTGCTTCGAGTTTTCGGTGTAGTGGAGGATGTGGTCGTCTCTTTCACGGAAAATGTGTGCTAAAAATCTTGGGGGTTTGTGTTTTACCGGCTAATCGGAAGCAATTTAAATGCAAGAGCTGCCTGGATCGGCGATCGCCCTCGCCGTCGAGACTCAATCGGCCGTCTTCTGTCAGTGCGGAGGGGGGGGGGGGGCGTCCGCTCAGTCCCTCTCGGGTCCCGCTCCCTTCCTCGCCTATCGATCTCGCTAATGCTACGGAGCCGCGTTCCACATTTGTCGCTGGAGTACTCGATGTCGCGAGTTTTCATGCAAGCCCGGGGGACTTGAGAACGCACCTCGGCGGTCTTATTGGATTGTTGGGGGGTAAAGTGGACATGACGCTTGCACGACTCGACAATACGGAAACGGAGATTTGCGCGTTGCGTCAAGAAAACATTGAGCTACGTCACGACAATGCCGAGCTAGTCGCCAAAATCGACGATCACTTTAGCGTCTTGTCTGCTCGTATCTCTGAAGTTGAGGCAAATGCGTCCGCTTCGAGTGCTACCTCACAATACGGTCGAGGATCGGGAAATGCTCCGAGTGTTACCTTGCAAGGCGGGCAAGGCTCGGGAGAAGCGGCTGGGTTGCCCGTCGCTGTCGACGTCGGCGTCGATGCACTCTCGCGCGAGGTCTGCGAATGAGAAAGAAGGAAGCGGAACATCATCATCAGTGGGCTAGTCGAAAGTGAGACTTTCGCGGCCGACAACGAGCGCATATTGCAGCTTTTATCAGCGGTTTTGCCAGGCGTTACTGCTGATCAAGTGCGTATCTCGCGCCTGGGTTCGCGCGACTCATCTGCCAACTCTCGTCAAACGCCGCGGATTGTCAAGGTCGTTCTCGGAGGGTCGGAATGGGGATGGACGGTAGTCGCGTAGCTCGCGCGACAGTCCCTATCGACTCCCGTCGGGAGAGTTCTTACGCGGATGCTGTGGCCCATGGCTCTCCCCCGCCCGCTCGTGGTAGCTCCGCGGCGGACCAGTATCGGCTCGAATACATCGTCACGAATGCTCCGTCGATCACCGTCACGGGCTCTGCAGTCGACGCCGCGGCTCCCGTCTCGATCTTGTCCACGTCTGTCGCCGTCGCCACAACCGTCGTCTCTGCCGCTGTTACCCCCGCCACCGCGGACCTCTCTGCCCTTGCCTCGGACTCTGCTGGCTGTACTGCTGCTGCTATCTCTCTTTCGGACCCTGCCTCGAACAACGCGTGACTTGCTTCGCATCGTGATGGCTCCTCGACGTCTCTGCTTTCACCTTCACCTTCATCTTGCGATTATCTCCGAGTTTGCCACCTAAATGCACAATCGCTTCCAGGGCATATTGATGAATTTAGAGACTATTTCTTTCACAATTTTTATAACATTATCACGGTATCTGAAACCTGGCTAAATGAAAACATCTCTGATTTTTTCGTCTCACTCGCTTCATTTAATTTGCTTAGAAACGACAAACTAGGTAAGAGGGGCGGTGACGTGGCTATTTACCATCATTCCTCGCTTCAATCGAAGATTATTGCCGCGTCGCCGAGTGAGTACTGTGGCAAACCTGAATATATAATAACTGGAATTCATTGTCGTTTTGGAGCTAAAGTATTAGTCGTTGTTGTGTATCGCCCCCCTCTTGTTGGGTTTCTCTGCTACTTCCAGGACGATATCTCCTCCCTCCTACCGCTGTATTCGGATATCATTATTTTAGGCGGCTTTAATATCGATCTTTGCGGCGCGTCGTACGATTGTGTTCAGCTCAAGCGATTTTTTTCTGAGCGCGGGTTTCATCTTGTCCCCTTTCAGCCAACACATCACACAGTTACTTCGGACACTTGGCTCCACATTTGCGCTGTGAGGGGTATTACCAGAATGAAATCTATTGAGCATTCGAATACGCCGTTCTTATCAGGACATGATATTATCTCCATCTCTTTTGACACGACTGTTCCTCGTTTGCCTTCGCGGTGCATTAAATATCACCCGATCAAGGACATTGGTGCGCATTCCCTCGCAGTGCAACTGTCGAAGCAAGATTGGTCTGCTCTTGAGGCCGATTTGTTGCTTGATGATAAGGTTGAGATGTTTAGCTCTAACTTAATTAATACGATTCACACGCTTGCTCCTCTTAAAACGGTCTGCCTCACGCGACCGCCTGTCCCCTGGATAAGTGCTAAAATTCGTACCAAAATGAATGCGCGGGATTTTGCGTATCACAGGTTCCGGAGGAGGAAGCGAGATGGGGTGATGAACGTTAACATTTTGCGTGCTTTTAGAAAACTTCGTAACGAGACAAAGCAGTGTTTGTTGGCTGCTAAGAGGGACCACATTGCCTCTCACGTGTCCTCCTGCCGGAATTCGCGGCAGGCCTGGGACGAGTTGCGACGAATGGGACTGTTTGAGGCAAAAGATTCGGCATCCAAGCCGAACTTCTCACCTTATGAGCTAAACGCGACGTTCTGCTCGGCCTTCTCCTCTCCTCCTCCGCTCGCCGACTTCCTTATTGGGGAAATCCCGTCTTCCCTGCCTACACTCGAGTTCCCTCGTTTTTCCTTCACTGAGGCTTCCCCAGACGAGGTTGCGGGATCTCTCACTCGTTGCACATCGAATTCCGCCGGAACAGATCAGTTACCTGCCATCTACATCCGACTCGTCTCTGGCCCGCTATTACCAAATATCACACGTCTCATCAATTGTTCTCTAACTACATCCACGTTTCCCAAGGCGTTGCGATCGGCCTTTATAACACCCATCAACAAAGTCCCTGCTCCTGCTTCATCTGATGAATATCGTCCCATTTCGATATTGTGCGCACTATCAAAGGTGCTGGAGAGAATTGTTTATGCGCTGCTCACGGACTGGTTGATTGCGTATAGTCTCATTGACCCTCTACAGACCGGCTTCAGGAAAGGACAGAGCACGCAGAAGGCACTACTGAAGTTCACCGACGACGTACCCATAGAGTTTGTGAGGTCCACACGGTACCTAGGTGTCATTGTTGACAGCACGTTGGGGTGGGGGAGGAGATCTTGGCATTGAGACGCCGGGTGTATGGGTGTCGTAATCAGCTCTACAGGTCTTCGCAGATTCTCGATGATGCCACGCGTGGGTGGCTCGTCAGAACGCTGGGTCTCCCTCACCTGGAGTACTGTCCTGCTGTTTTTAGCGATCTCTCCGGTGTACTTAACAGCAAGCTGCAGCGAGCTAGTAATGCAGCCGTTCGGTACATTCTACATGTTAGGCGGAACGAGCATATCTCGGCGAGTAGGCGTTCGCTCGGCTGCCTGACAGTCGTTAATAGGAGGCTGTATTTCATTAGGTGTATATTCTACTCTATGGTGCATTCGGGCGTCCCTTCGTACCTCGCGGATGCTCTGGTTCCTCGGGACCGGCTGAGTCTGCAACGTGACGGGGGGCGCACCGATGCTTTTCGGAAGCCGGCCGTACGGACGTCTAAACATCAGAAATCCTTCACCGTGGCCGGGATAGATTTTTGTAATGGGTTACCAACCAGTATCACGGGTGAGCTTAGTGTTGAAGTTTTTAATAAGCGGGACCTAACAAAATCGTTTATTAAATTTTACAGGACAATAATAACGAAAATAGTGCGATGAAAATCTCCCGCAATGCGGTCTTGCCGAAACGGAACACTCCTCCGTTTCTCGCGATTTCACAGGTCTTTTGCTCGGCAACGAAAACTGACCTCGCAAGCTCGCGAGTCACCGCGCGCGTCGCGTTCCGCGCCACACGCACACACGCACTCTCTCTCACTCACGGCGGGAGGGATAACGGTCGCACAATTCCCGGGTAAAAATGACGCAATTATAACGAAGGAAAGACTCGAAAATATATCCGGGGAAAACTCACAAATAAGACATACAAAGAAAGTAAACTAGAAAGTTGTACGCGCACCGTTTCCCTCCTCGCTCACTAATTCTACCGTTAACGTCACGGGATGCACGGGGGAAAAAACGCAACGAATGATATACTGTCAATCCTCGGCGTGACGGCCCACTTCCCGCGACCGAACGACAGTTCGCAAGGTCGAACACGCGCTCGAGTTTCCCGCAGGACCGCCCGGACGAACAGGCCTCTCCCGCTGCGCCCGCCGCTGGCCCTGGTTTTTACCAAATATCCCAGCGCGAAAGCCTCGTGGGCACGTCGCCGAGATCTAGCGCTCATGCGCAAGGGTTTCAGCATCGCGGGATGCTCGCGAGAGCCCCGTCGACATGGCCGTCTCACGTGAAAGCGGCGAGTGCGCGATGTTGCGCGGGAAAGAAAAACAAAGACGAGAAAATTGTTCGGACGGAATACAATAATAATACTGACGCCGCGCGGCGAGGCTCACCCGATATCCTCGTCAACTTTTCCTCTCGGACTTCTCGCTCGCGGGAGGCGTATGGTAGCGGCTGGTCGCTCGAAATCGTCCTTCTGTCGCACTCTGTCTCGCAGTTGCTCTAGCCGATGTCGCTCGCTCGCTCGCTCTGCTGTCCGCTCGACGGCTCCTCGGGAAGTGTCCCGCGTGCTGCGTCTCTCGCACGCTCGGGGAAGTGATCCCCTCTCCGTCTCTCCGTCGGCAGCGGTGGCGGGAGGCTCGAACGGCCGAGCGGTCAGCGGCGCAGCGACGAGGCGACGGCGAAGTCCTTGCGTTGTCGCCCTCTCTCTCTCTCCCTCTCCCGCGCAGGTTCCTCCGACCGGGCTCGCCCCGGCGACGGCGTCAGCGTCGAAAAACCCCGTGAAGCGGGAAAAATAAACAAAATAAAATTAATAATAATTATGAAATCTATATATGGCCCTGCGGATCGGTCTAGGCGTCGTCGAGCGGGCGAGCAGAACGGCGGTTGGGCGCCACGGAATTTTCCCGTGTTACAACTCACGTTTACAGGGTTTGTCATTATTGGGTTGTCTCCTGATTTTTCACCGCAAGTGCTTTCCGCAGCTCGTGTGTGATAAATGCGGTACACAATACGGTGAGCTCGAGGAATACAATGCCGAACGTGAGTTCGACAAATTCAGCATCCATCCGGTGCTGTACGGCGTCTTTCAAAGATTTTAAATTATTTTTTATCTATTCTTTGACGCCTTGTTCGTTAATTTTTTCGGGTGTTTCGCTGGCCGGAATATGCAGCAGCAATTCGGAGCAAAGTACTTCGGCGCACTTCTGAACATGTGCGGTGTCCCTTTGAAGCCGTCTGAAGCGCTCGTCGGTGCACACCATTATCTGCAGCAGTCCGTCGTACGATGGTTTTTGCATCACATGAGCGGGTGAATAATTCTTGCGTTTCTTCTTCGCTGGTTGCTCGGATTCCAGCAAACTCTCGGACACCTCATCAGCGGGTGTTTCTTCAACACGGCGATCAAACACTATAGATTTCGACCCGTAGCTTGTCGTGAAGAGAATCTCGCAGTCGGCGATGTATATCGGTACCGGAGTGCGCCAGCCCGATCCCCAGACGATCTTTTGCCCATCGGCAAAATATTTCGATAAATCAGGAAGATGCGCTTGCAGTAGAGTCCAATCCTTAGCCTCGAAAACAATACCACCAGTCGTGTTATTGTTCTGCAGTTTTACGATCGGCTGTATACTTCCACCGGCTCGCGGCTGTAGGCCGACGCTCACCCTCTTCGTCTCGGACTGGTTGAGCCCGTACGTAGTCCCGAGAATTAGGGGTCTTTGGAGGCGTTTCATTTCGATGTCCGACAGCATGCGATACATGGTTGAAGTCTGCAGATCGCTGACGCGCTGATCTTCGAATGTGATGGCCTGACTCATGTTGAACAGTAGGTCGTGCGGTGAAGCGTCGAGGATAAAAGGCTGCGTAATATCGCGTAAACGGTCTTTACTGAAGACGCGGGCCGACTGCCGCTTTCTAGTACTATAGGGATGTTTATATATGCGCTTCACGGTGGCCCAGACCCACGACCCTCGAAATATCACACGTGTTGTCAAAAGGTGGGGGTGAGACCGGTTAGCTGTTGTGTACAGGTGTACATACAGCGCTGGATTCACCAGATGTGTGTAAGAAGCGGCAGATTGCTTGTTAACAGATATTTCAGGGTGGTCCTGAGGGTGTGTGTGTGACACCTGTTAAGATTTTCCGTCTTAGTTGTGGGAATTTTGAACGGCGGGAAATCTAGCGATTTGTCTCCCGATGGGTGAAATAGCGATCTGTCGCGCCGAGGCAGTGGTTTGACGCCCGATACTCCGGCTGTTGTATAAACTAAAGCTAAAATAGTGTAGGTCTGGAGGTAATAAAAAATGTAATGGATAGTTACCGATGCGAACGAGATTTACGGTGGTCTGTTAGAGGGGGTGATGGTGTCGCTAACCGGCTGTCGCGTGTCGTGTCATTGTCTACGTTCAGGTGTCGGAGTTTTCCGCTGCTACCTGTATGGACAGCCGGGCCAGCGAAGGGTTTTCCAGTGGGTGGCATGGCGGGCGAGTATGCCGAAAATATCGGTTCCGCCGAGGGTCGCTGTCGATCTTTTAGGGCATCTCCGCGAGATGCTGTATTGTTTTTATGCTTATTGATGGTGGTCATCTCGGTATTTTGCTGACCGGCTGTCTCGCTGTTATCGATGAGTCGAAAGATCCCTCAAGAGCATTGACTTAGAGCTTTGGCCAATGTTTACCTTCCAAAGTCAGTTTCAGCCTCCTTCCACCTCATTTGTGTCGCCAAATTTATTTGTGAGGGTGTGGTTAAAAGTATAGTGGAATTGGAAAGACAGAGTCTGTTTAATCTGCCTTCACACTTCGCTAGTGACACTTCGCCGCGCATCGTGCTCTCCAACTCTGTCTTCAGTTTTCTTTTGAGTTCTCGTTACGTGTCAAGTGAACCTTAGTAGATTTTGTGGTGCTTCACCGAAGTGTTGTTCATTCGGTGCTTGTGAGAGGACAGTAGCAGTGTGTGTGTGTGCGTGCGTGCGTGCGAGCGTGCGTGCGTGCGTGCGTGCGTGCGTGCGTGCGTGCGTGCGTGCGTGCGTGCGTGCGTGCGTGCGTGCGTGCGTGCGTGCGTGCGTGTGTGTGTGTCAGCCTTTAAAAAATAAAATGCAGTGTGACCGTGCTTACGATTTAATCAAAGCCGTGCTCAAAACGGTGGGCTTAGTTAAAATCAGGAGCCCCGTGATTGCGCGCAAATGTACGCTACTGTGGGCTAGGGATCTCCGCGTTATGTGCCTCCGTGACGTGCGACGACAGTGATTATCGCCTGCGAGGTTATCCGCGAGAGCAACCTTGACCGCCTGCCTGTCGCGGGAGTGCTTATGAGCGCCGAGTTTAGCGCACAGCAGGCGTTGGTCAGCCCTGCATACGAATCGTCGGAGGAGCCAGAGGCGGAGGACAACGAGAACGCTGACAACTGCGGCGACGACGAGGCTCGGATGCCCGTGGGCGATGCACCGGCTTGCGCTACCTGCGTCGCCCGAGCCGCTGCACGAGGCTGTTAATTACCCTGAGGGCATCTGGGAGCGGCTGCTGGACGACAGCGACAGCGATGGGACTGAGGACATCGCTGATTCGGGTGTCGGTTCCGAGGAAATCGTTGTCGACAGAGACGAGGGGGAGGCTCAACCGATTCCGGGGCCCGAAATGCTCATCGTCGAGGAACCCGAGGACGCTCACGATTCTCCTGACATTGGCAACGAGGTCATCATCGCCGAACCCGTGGACAATCATCGTGTCCCGTGTGTGGAAGAGGGCGATCTCCCCCAGGTGCCCGACGTAGCGGTCAGTGCCGGCGACGGCGACAACGGCGAAGACGACGCCGACGACGAGGATGACGACGAGGACGACGACGATGGCGACGACGACGCCGACGACGAGGATGACGACGAGGACGACGACGATGGCGACGACGACATCGAGGGACCTCGCGACAGCGACGCTAGCGATGTTGCAGAGAACGACGACGACGAGAGAAACTCCGACGCGGAGACGCTGTACATGAGGAAGCTCAACGCGCGTCCGCAGGAGCAGAGCCGCGACGACCGTAAGTACTCGAGAATCTATTCATATATATATATACTAGGGGGCTTCGCCCCCTGCGCGCTTCGCGCGCCAACCCCAGGGGGGGGGGGCTTCGCCCCCCCCCCCGCGCGCTTCGCGCGCTCCCCCCCTCAGCGTCTTAAACCTACCTAACCTAACCCTGATTAACTTAACCCTACCTAACTTAACCCTATCTAACAGAACCCTACTTACCTAACTACTACCTACTTAACTAAACACTACCAAACGTAACCCTACTTAATTTCATTCTACTTAACTCGGGACCCCCATCCCTCAGAACCCCTATCCCTCGGGACGTCCCTCCCATCCCTCAGAATCCATATCCCTCGGAACCCCCCATCTCTCAAAACCCCTATCCCTCGGGAATCCCATACTTGAAATCCATATCCCTCGGGACCCCCATACTCGGAACCCCTATCCCTCGGGAACCCCCATGGAGCTTAGAAAAATCACCTAACTTAACCCTACCTAACTTAACCCTACCTAACTTAACCCTACCTAACTTAACCCTACCTAACTTAACCCTACCTAACTTAACCCTACCTAACTTAACCCTACCTAACTTAACCCTACCTAACTTAACCCTACCTAACTTAACCCTACCTAACTTAACCCTACCTAACTTAACCCTACCTAACTTAACCCTACCTAACTTAAACCTACCTAACTTAACCCTACCTAACTTAACCCTACCTAACTTAACCCTACCTAACTTAACCCTACCTAACTTAACCCTACCTAACTTAACCCTACCTAACTTAACCCTACCTAACTTAACCCTACCTAACTTAACCCTACCTAACTTAACCCTACCTAACTTAACCCTACCTAACTTAACCCTACCTATCTTAACCCTACCTAACTTAACCCTACCTATCTTAATTCCACCTCATTTAATCCTACCTAACTTAACCCTACCTAACTTCACTCTACCTAACTTAACCCTATCTAACTTAACCCTACCTAACTTCACTCTACCTAACTTAACCCTATCTAACTTAACCCTACCTAACTTAACCCTACCGAACTTAACCCTATCTGACTTAACCCTACCTAACTTAACCCACCTAACTTAACCCTACCTAACTTAACCCTACCTAACTTAACCCTACCTAACTTAACCCTACCTAACTGAACCCTACCTAACTTATCCCTACCTAACTTAACCCTACCTAAGTTAACCCTACATAACTTAACAATATCTAACTTAACCCTACATAACTTAACAATATCTAACTTGACCCTACCTGACTCGACGCTACCTAACTTAATTCTATCTAACTTAATCCTACCTAACTTAATTCTATCTAACTTAATCTTACTTAACTTAATTCTATCTAACTTAACCCTACGTAACATAACCCTACATAATTTAATCCTACTTATCACGGGACCCACATCCCTCAGAACCCCTATCCCTCGGGACGTCCCTCCCATCGCTCAGAATCCATATCCATCGGGACCCCCCTTCCGTTCCTCAGATCCCCTATCCCTCGTTCGCGCGCTCACATGTTCGTTTTTCATTTTCCAAAACCATAAATCCCCCAAGGCCTGATTTTTCTAAGTCCTTTTCCAAAAACATAGGCCCCCAAGCGCGGATCTTTCGATGGCCTTTTTCAAAAACATAGACTCCGAAATACCAGATTTTTCTTAGCGCTTTTCCAAAAACATAGGCCCGCCAAGTCATGGCAGGCCTATGTCCGTATATAAAAAATATCGAGATCTTTTTATAATATAGAGATAATATATCTGGGTATTTTATAAGTACCCAGAATAGGGGGCCTTAAGGGACTTAGAAAAATTCAGACCCCAGGGCCCCTTGGAGGACTTAGAAAAATTCAGGCCCAAGGGCCCCTTGAAGGACTTAGAAAAAATCATCCGAAGTCCCTTCCCAGGTCACCTTCACCGTGCGGTTTGGTGAAGCTGACCCCCCCCCTCGATTATCCTACACGGCGGCAGCGGCGGCGGCGGCGGCGGCGGCGGCGGCGGCGGCGGCGGCGAGATATTTTTATTATATAGAGAGATATATATAAAGAGATTTTTCTTTCTCAAATATATTTTTTTTAGGTTAGGGTCGGCTAATGACTTGAACGTCCAGCGTTGCTCTGTGAATCGAGATTTTTATTTATTTTATGGAGCTCGGTGTACAATCTTAATTTGTCGGAATAACAAAACTCACCTGTGAATCGAGAAACGACATTTTACGTTCTTTCTTTCACGGTGCCGACCTCCTATCTATCCCTGGGTTATTTTCGCATTTTTCGTTCCACTCGGCTCTTGCCGCTTTCGCCTTTTCTCTACCGACTCTCCATCGATAACTACTTTACCTGCGCGGCGCGCCAGAACTCTCCCGTAAAGTACTACAATTCCTTACATATATATACTAGGGGGCTGCGCCTCCTGCGCGCTTCGCGCGCCAACCCCAGGGGGAGGGGATTCGCCCCCCCCCCCCCCGCGCTTCGCGCGCTCCCCCCCCTCAGCGCCTTAAACCTATCTAACCTAACCCAGATTAAGTTAACCCTACCTCACTTAACCCTACCTTGCTCTTAACTCTACCTAACTTAACCCTATCTAACTGAACCCTACTTAACACTACTTAACTTAACCCTACTTAATTTAATTCGATCTAACTCGGGACCCCCATCCCTCAGAACCTCTATCCCTCGGGACGTCCCTCCCATCCCTCAGAATCAATATCCCTCTGGTCCCCCCATCTCTCAAAACCCCTATCCCTTGGAACTCCCATAATTGAAATACATATCCCTCGGGACCTCCATCCCTCAGAACCCCTATCCCTTGGGACATCCCTCCCATCCCTCAGAATCCATATCCCTCGGGACCCCTCATCTCTCAAAACCCCTATCCCTCGGGACTCCCATACTTGAAATGCATGTCCCTCGGGACCCCCATACTCGGAACCCCTATCCCTCGGGAACCCCGTTACGCGGAAGGGTTACGTTAGGTAGGGTTTAGTTAGGTAGGGTTTAGTTAGGTAGGGTTTAGTTAGGTAGGGTTAAGTTAGGTAGGGTTAAGTTAGGTAGGGTTGAGTTAGGTAGGGTTAAGTTAGGTAGGGTTCAGTTAGGTAGGGTTAAGTTAGGTACGGTTAAGTTAGGTAGGGTTCAGTTAGGTAGGGTTAAGTTAGGTACGGTTAAGTTAGGTAGGGTTCAGTTAGGTAGGGTTAAGTTAGGTAGGGTTAAGTTAGGTAGGGTTAAGTTAGGTAGGGTTAAGTTAGGTAGGGTTAAGTTAGGTTGGGTTAAGTTAGGTAGGGTTAAGTTAGGTAGGGTTAAGTTAGGTAGGGTTAAGTTAGGTAGGGTTAAGTTAGGTAAGGTTAACTTGTCCCTCGGGATCTCCCATCTCTCGGGAACCTCCATACTCGGGAACTCCCATACTCCGAACCCCTATGCCTCGGGAACTCCCATACTCCAACCCCTATGCCTCGGGAACTCTCGTACTCGGAACTCCTTTCTCTCGTGAACCCCTGTATTCGGAACCCCTATCCCTCGGGAACCCTCATGGGGCTTAGAAAAATTCTACCTCCAGTGTGTCGTTTGACCCCGGCCTTCACGAAAAACTCGTTGGAAATTCCATGGCCTACTTGATACCACTCTTCAAAAATTCCATGACCAACTTGATATCACTCGCCCAAAATGTCATGGCCAACTGGATGCAATTCGTTGAAAATTCCATGGCCAACTTGATACCACTCGCTGAAAATTCCATGGCCAACTTGATACCACTCGCTGAAAATTCCATGGCCAACTTGATACCTCTCGCTGAAAATTCCATAGCCAACTTGATATCACTCGTTGAAAATGCAATGGAATCGTTGCCATGGCAATGGTTGCCATGGTAAGGGTTGCTAAGGCAATGGTTGCCATTGTAACGGTTGCTAAGGCAATGGTTGCCATGGTAACGGTTGCCATGGAAACGATTGCTATGGAAATGGTTGCCAAGGAAACGGTTACTATGGCAATAGTTGCCATGAAAACGGTTACTATGGCAATGGTTGCCATGGAAACGGTTACTATGGCAATGGTTGCCATGGAAACGATTACTATGGCAATGGTTGCCATGGAAACGGTTACTATGGCAATGGGTGCCATGGAAACGGTTACTATGGCAATGGTTGCCATGGAAACGGTTACTATGGAGCACCCCGGGGAAGGGGGGGGGCAGGAACCGGTGCATGCTGACCCCCCCCCCCGGTTGCTGACCCCCCCGCGATTCTTGACACGGCGACGGCGAGAACTTTTTATAATATAGAGAGATTTGGGGGCTGCGCCCCCTGCGCGCTTCGTGCCCCCCCCCCCTTGACGCCGTAAACCTGATTAACTTAACCCTACCTAACTTAACTCTACCTAACTTAACCCTACCTAACTTAACAATATGTAACTTCACCCTACCTAACTTGACGCTACCTAACTTAATTCTATCTAACTTAATCCTACCTAACTTATCCCTACATAATTTAATCCTACCCATCACGGGACCCACATCCCTCAGAACCCCTATCCCTCGGGACGTCCCTCCCATCGCTCAGAATCCATATCCATCGGGACCCAACTGCCGTTCCTCAGATCCCCTATCCCTCGTTCGCGTGCTCACATGTCCGTTTTTCATTTTCAAAACCATAAATCCCCCAAGGCCTGATATTTCTAAGTCCTTTTCCAAAAACATAGGCCCACAAGCGCGGATCTTTCCATTGCCTTTTTCAAAAACATAGACTCCGAAATACCAGATTTTTCTTAGTGCTTTTCCAAAAATATTGGCCCGCCAAGTCCCTTGGGGGACTTAGAAAAAAAACAGCCCCTTGAGGGACATAGACAAAAACAGCCCAAATCCCTTGAGGGACTTAGAAAAAAATCAGGCCTGGGTGTGTCATTTGACCCCGGCCAGCCTCGACCACCCGGGGGGGGGGGGTCAACAACCGGGGCATGGTGACCCCCCCCGGATGCTGACCCCCCCTCGATTCTTGACACGGCGGCGGCTGCGGCGGCGGCGGCGAGATCTTTTTATAATATAGAGAGATAAAACTGTTTTGAACGTCCGGTTGAACATGCGATTGCATTAAACCGTAGGTGTTCGGTTGTGGCTTGGGATCGAGGGTGACGCTGAATGGCGTCAGCAACAGCAACAGCAACAGCGAAGGGGTGGAGACGGTTAAGTGGATGACCAAGCGGTAAATAGCGCGGTCTTGTCATTACACCTTGACAATCCCGTAGAATCTGCTCCCGACAACCTCGAAAACCCTGTCGTCTTATCGTCAGACGAGCACGAGACTGTCGACGGCTCTATAGACGTCGTACCAGACTGGCGACCATATCTGTTGGTTAATCGTCCCGACTGGTACGATTCCTATGGGCAAGTCGGGGAGGAGTCCGACTCGTGTGACGAAGACGACGATCTCATAGCGCTGCGAATTCTCGAATCGTCGCGTGGAATTCCCGAGGAGTAACTACGTTTCCCGAAGGGCCATCCAAAGATATACGTGAACACAGATTGTGAGAGATTGCTGAATGGGTTCTTTGACGCTCTAGGCACGACGGTCAATGACATGATAAGGTGTGCAGTGCTACCGCCTCGAAACCTCTTCCACCCTGCGCTGCCTGTCCGCATGCACGGTAAACTGCTCTTCCACCTGTGTCGTACCTGCACCGAGGAAAGAGCGCAGACAGCGTGCTCTCATGACGATGCGGCTGACCGGGTGTTTACAGGTACCTGGGTTGCGGATGAGGTGAAAAAAGACCTTGAGATGGGGTACAGCATCGAGAAAATCTCAATCATCTGGGACTACGAGATGACCCAGTACGACCCCGTAACACACGAGGGAGGGCTCTTTGTCGAGTATATTAATACTTTCTTACGAATTAAGCTAGAGGCTAGCGGTTGGCCCGCAGAATGCATAGACCCCTGTCTAAGGCTCGCTACATCGACGAGTACGAGCATGCCGAGGGTATTCGACTCGATGGCGAGAAGATTGCAAAGAATCCGGGTCTGCAGGCTGTTGCAAAACTCTGCCTTAATTCGTTTTGGGGTAAATTCGGACAGAGGTCAAACTTGATGCAGACGAGTGAGGTAGACAGTCGTGAAAAGTTGTTACTGCTTCTCGGCGACAACGACAATGAAGTTCATCGTTTATTGCCGGTGAACGATCAGGTGTTGTACGTGAATTGGGCGTGTCGTGACGAGGCCGTTGTGCCATCGGCGCAAACGAGTGTTGTTATCGCTGCATACATTACCGCTCAATCTCGTCTAAAACTCTACAGTTATCTCGAGCGGTTGGGGAGACGCGTCCTGTATTACTACGGCACAGACTCGGTGATTTTTATCAGCACCGGTCAATCGGGTGAATGGGTGCCACCGCTCAGTAACCTTCTCGGGAACATGACCAGCGAACTGAAGGAGCCGACAGATCACGTCAAGTCGTTTGTATCTGGAGGTCCCAAGTTTTACGCTTATGAGGTGGTAAATAGTGTCGATACCGAGAAGGTTGTAAAGACCGAGAGTAAAGTGAAGGGTTTGTCTTTGAATTACGCGAATGCACAAAAAATAAATTTCAAATCAATTCGCGAGATGACAGAGGCCGATTAGCCCGAAGAAAACCAGGAGACCATAAAATTCAACTTGACATCGATTCAAAGAACAGCTCTTCACGATGTGATAACCCGTAAAGAGACAAAAACCTGTCAAGTTGTGTGTCGTAAACGTCGTCATTTCACGCACACACTATCGCTACCGTTCGGTTATAAAGACTAGCGCCGACCACCCCGTTGTTAGACTCAACTTCGTCGCCTTGTCGTCGTCATTGTTGTCGTTTAAATATATATATATACTGTAACATGGAAACATTCTGTGGCGCCCAACCGCCACTCTGCTCGCCCGCTCGACGACGTCTAGACCGATCCGCAGGGCCATAGATAGTTTTTATTATTAATATTAATTTTATTTTATTCATTTTTCCCGCTCCACGCGATTTTTCGACGCTGACGCCGTCGCCGGGGCGAGCCCGGACGGAGGAACCTGCGCAGGAGAGGCATAGAGAGAGAGCGACAACGTTGGGACTTCGCCGTCGCCTCGTCATTTGATCCTCCCGCCACCGCCGCCGTCGCAGAGACCGCTGCCGTCCAATCCTCGCCAACTGTGGCGCGGGGGATCTCAGCTGGGGAGATCGAACCGCTGCGCGGCACGGCAGAGTTAGCCGCCTGCCGGCCGGCCAGCGCTACGCGACAGAGAGGGGATCATTTCCCCGACCGTGCGAGAGACGCAGCACCCGGGACACTTCCCGAGGAGCTCTCGAGCGCACAGCAGAGCGAGCGACCGACCGACAGCGGCGAGGATAATCAAGGGACGGAGAGGGCTAGAAGGACGAGATCGAGCGACCAGCCGCTATCACACGCCTCCCGGGAGCGTAAATTCCGAGAGGAGAGGTTGTCGAGGATTTCGGGTGAGCCTCGCCGCGCCACGTCAGAATTATTATTCTTGTAATTAGTTCGTACGGTTTCCCTGTGTCTTTGTTTTTTTTCCCTGCGCAACATCGCGCACTCGCCGCTTTCGCGCGACACGGCCGTGTCGACGGGGCTCTTGCGAGCATCCCGCGACGCTGAAACCCTCGCGCACGAGCGCTAAATCTCGGCGACGTGCCCACGAGGCCTTCGCTCCGAGATAATTGGTAAAAACCAGGGTCAGCGCCGGATGCAGCGGGAGAGGCCTGATCGTCCGGGCGGTCCTGCGGAAAACTCGAGCGCGAGTTCGACCTTGCGAACGGTCGTTCGGTCGCGGGAAGTCGGCCGTCACGCCGAGGATCGTCTGTAAATTATTCGTTGTGTTTTTTTTGCACATAGCGGGATGTAAACGTTAGAATCAGAGAGCGAGGAGAGAAACGGTGCGCGTTCTATGTTTTAGTTTCTTTTCTTCATGTGTTTTATTTGCGAGTTTCCCCTGGATATATTTTCGAGTCGTTTTCCGTTATAATTACGTATTCTTGACCGGGGAATTGTGCGACCGTTACCCCTCCCGCATCGAGTGGGAGAGAGTGTGTGTGCGTGTGTGGCGGGGACCGCGGCGCGCGCGGTGACCCGAGACCTTGCGAGGTCGAATTTGAAACATCACCTTGTCGAGCAAAAGACCTGTAAAGACGCGGGAAAAGGAGGAGTGTTCCGTTTCGGCCAGACCGAATTGCGGGAGATTTTTCATTCCATTATTTCTGTCATTGTTGTTTCGAATAATATAATAAATAATTCTGTTAGCTCCCGCAGGTTGACCGTTGTCCGGTGATTACATTATTTATTGAACTCTTCGAGATCGTCGACTCAGACAACCCCGCCACTCTACAAAATTGACGGCTGCGGCTGGCTAGGTTAAAGCAGCCGGGTCCGTTTGTCATGCGAGTTCTTCCCGGCGCGAAAGCGCCTGGCGCCCGAGAAAAAAAGGAAAGATCTCGCCGGACCTTGACAATTTGCAAGGGCAAGTCACAAACTTGGGAAAAGCCACTACTATACATAGGAATTTGTAATATTAAGTTTTAAATTAGTTTTATAGCTGTTTGATATTATACGTGTATGGGTTTGTGTTTGAGCATGTGAATCGACAAGATTTGTTACAAGATGTGTGGGAAAAGTACAAAAAATGTATTTTTATACGTATATTAGATGAGTATGGGTTTGTGTGTGAGCGTGTTTATCGACAAGATTTGTCACAAGATGTTGTGGGAAAAGTACAAAACAATCTATTTTTATACGTATATTAGATGTGTATGAGTTTGTGTGTGTGAGCGTGTGACGTGATTTTTCGGAATCACGGTCACAAGATCTAGTTACCGGTGGATTCGAGTATTTTTTGTGTATTATTCAAGTTCCGTGGCTGTCGCTCATGGTATCGCCACGTTCTCTTCGTTTGTCGATCCCGGTACGTAGCGATTTAGTCGTTTTCGGGATGTGTTGGAGTTGCGGGTCGGTCGCTCGACTCTGTTGCGGGGACGAGAGCTCAACGAACCAAGCATCCCAACAGAGGAGAGCGTACCGACGACTGTTCGCGCGGTGCAGCGAGAGACCGGTGTAAATCCGGCGCCCTGAGAGGCGGAAAATGCACTGCGCTGGAGAGCGGGTAGTTTTTGTGTTTGGGCAGAGGGCGGAGCGGCCCTCGTGCCCTTCGTCGAGAGTTGCGTAATCGCCCGCTCTCGCGCTAAGCGTTGAGGGAAGCGCTCGCGCGGATACGTCACGAGTTACCGGCAGAAATGCGCTCTCATGCGATTATTCGACGATAAGAGTGAGGGCAGTAGTTCCCGGGCAAGGGAATTTGGAAATAATGATAATTGGTCGGTCAAGGCGATCACATTGTATATTAGGCAGTCGATCGCGGGCCACCGCCGAGGTGCCTCGCGGTAGTAACGCGCTACCGTGTTGACAGTTTTTCTGTCTGTCTCGCTCGCTCGCGTACGGTACTCGGGCCACGCGCTCGACCGTACGCGCGTTCTCGCGCGTGATTTTGCGTTCGCGATCTCGTGCTCGATTTCTCACGAGAAATCGTTGTGCTCTCGCGCCGTTTCTACGGCCAACTAAATGCAGTTCGGTGCATCGTGTTCCGTGCATCATGGAGATGCAGTTCTCGCAATTTTTCCGAAAATTATCCTGTGAGTTTTCCGTTCGAGACTTGACTCGAACGAGCAGTGTTCGCGCGTTGCAGTGATACCGTGCGGCGCAACCATGTGCCGAGCTCCGTGCACCCGCCGCCCCACCCTTGGACATGTTCGTGCTGTTGCCGCCGCCCGGGGCCAGCTGGTGAGTCGTTCTCGTTTGTTTTCTGCGGCGACCGAACTATTTTTCAATCGCCGTTCCCGCCATGTGTTAGATTCGCGTGACATCGATCTCGGTTTTTCGCGTTTTCCGTGAGTTTTCGTCGCGATAATAATAATTAAAAATGATTATTTTCGGGTTTTCGGAAATTTCGTCAATGATTAAAGCTCGCGTTTTGTTACGTTTTCGGGATAGGCTATTTATCGGGCCATTACCTCTACCCTCTCTACCACCACCTAGCAGCCTGAGCGGCCGGACATTTCCGCAACCGTCCGCCCTCGCGAGTGCATCCAGTTGCGTTTGTTAATTTCACGCGACCCCAAAAATTAACTAAGCTACCGTTTTCGTTAATGTTGTTCCCGATCGGTAGTTGTGCTCCAAACGTCCGAGTTTTTTGGTCGCGTCGAGCCTGCTCAACTCGACGCGCGAGGCATACCGGTTTGTTAATTCCGGTGACACAAAAATTAACTGGCGCCACCGGGTTTGCGGATGCGCGAGCGTGAGTAGACGGCCGAAGGTGACGTTACCGTCCGTGATGTTTATGATATTCGCGTTCGCGCTTCCGCTCACGAAAAATACGTCGCAGAATCGACAACTTTTGTCACAGGATGTTGTGGGAAAAGTTTTAAAAAAGTATTTTTATACGTATATTAGATGTGTATGGGTTTGTGTATGAGCGTGTGAATCGACAACATTTGTCACAAGATGTTGTGGGAAAAGTACAAAAAAATGGAAGAAATATATACACGTTTTTACCTTCAATAAATGTTATTTTTGTAACACGTGCACGAATCGCGGCACTTTCCATGGCAGTCTTGCGAGCCGAAAGTGGCCGTTTCCCTGTCAGTTGCGAACCTGTGGTGAAATGACAGAGTCACGCATGCGCAGTTCGCATTTCGTTCACTTTCGTCCCTTGGGAGTTTCTGTCATTCACTTTCGTCCCTTCAATCACAACCTGACTTTTCAGTATTCGTCTCGCGCGACTGCCATTCCAAGTGCCGCAGATTCGTGCACTCGTTACAAAAAGTATGATGTGCAACACGGGTCGAAATGGCAATTGCGACTCGTGTGATTGCAGCCCTCGCTTCGCTCGGGCAGCAAACCTCACACTCGCCGCAATTGCCAACTTTCGACCCTTGTTGCACAATATACTATTACTTGTACCTCCTCCTCCTCCCCCCTCCTCCGTTTCATCTACCACATACCCACAATGATTTTAAATAAAAAAAAGAAAAACTATTTCACGTTTCCGCAAAAATTACTTTCCCTCCCAGCGTTAATTTTTAATATTCGGAGCGCCTGCGTCCGCGCTACAGCGAAGCCAGCTGCGTCGATGGGCCTTGAGACCGAGAGCGCGCGCGCGCGCGAGAGAGAGAGAGAGCGAGAGAGGTAAGTATCTGATTCTGTTACTGCTGCCGCTAGTGCTGCTGCTGCTGCTGCTGCCGCTGCCGCTGCCGCTGCCGCTACCGCTGCCGCTGCCGCTGCCGAGGAGGAGGCAGAATCCTGTTACACCTACAGATCGACGAATTGCCGCTGGTGCAAAACGTATTCTCGAAACTTCTATCACGGGGAAAAGAACACGATCTCGCCCCTGATTCGATTATTGGCTTCGAGCGTAAATACACGGCATCTAATAAGTATTAAAAAAAAGAAATCAATCAATGTTTATGACTGGTTGAGCCAACAAGACGCCCATTCACGACATAAACCCGTGAGACGACAATTCCCACGACTTCACTATAATGTCGACAATATAGACGGCGTTTGGGAAACCGATCTCGTGGATGTGCGATCGGTAAAAACTATAACGATAATGTCGCCTACCTACTCACAGTCATTGATGTGCTAAGCAAATTTGCATGGGTCGAACCGCTACCGGATAAAACTGTACACTCTGTCATCACGACATTTAAACGAATTTTCGAACGCAGCGAGGTTCGCTTACCCGTATACCTGCAGACCGACAAAAGCAAAGAATTTGTCGGCAAAGAGTTATAGGCTTTTCTACAAAAAGCCGAAATTGGTTTTCGAGTTACACGTAATGCCGATATAAAAGCCGCAATTGTCGAACGCTTTAATCGCACACTGAAAGAACGAATGTGGCGCTACTTCACACATCGAAATACACGACGATACATCATTGTATTACAAAAATTTACTTATGCCTATAATCACGCAAGACACTCGCCAATTAAGATGCAACCGGCTGCTGTGACTCTACACAATGCCAATGTCGCACTGGAGAATATGACAAATGCGGCGGTGAAGCAACGAGAAAAAAGACGTCACACTAAGGTTAAATACAACCGCGGCAATTACGTGAGGATTAGTCGAACAAAAGGCACCTTCGAGAAGGGTTACGAGCGAAATTGGAGTGAAGAAATTTTTCAAATCGACAAAGTCACGACCCGTCAAGGAATACAAATTTACGGACTACGGGATCTCAAGGGGGAATTAATCGATGGATTTTTCTACACCGAGGAAATAATACCTGGGCACGAGAAACACCTGACTGCAGATCAAGATTTTAAAATCGATCGTATCTTACGGACCAAAGGACGAGGCGCGAAGAAACAACTTTTCGTCAGCTGGGTTGGCTACCCCTCGAAATTTAACTCTTGGATACCTGCGGCTAACCTCTACACCCTCGACACCTGACAAACGCCGGCGCGCGCGCGCGCTCTCGAGACCACCCGTCGTCGTCGTCGTCGTCGTCGTCGTCGCCGCAACCGTCATTATGTACAACGACGAAAACTTTGATCTCGTATTACCGAGTAGTAGCAGTATGCACTATTATCCGGATAACACAACAACGTATTTTATTACACAACTTTCACGTAAAGTACTGCTGAACGGTAGGCCATGGGTTTATCGGAAATACTGTAACGCGGGAACTTCCGCTGACGAGGCTCTGGCCTCGGCGCGACCGCTCGGCGATTCCAGCACCGATCCGCAAGGTCCGCTACCATATTTTGCGAGCGTAGAATTAATTTTTTTTTGTTTTTTTTATTATTATAATCGACGAGAGAGAGAGAGCCGCCGAGCGTCAAGAAGCTCGCCTCGCCCGGACGTCTGCAGCCGAACCCGAGCTTCGAGGGAGACAACGCCGTGCTCGGTACGTCGCCGTTCAGCCGCCGCTCGCCGAGCGCCCACTTGAACCTCCCGCCACCCCGCCGAGAAGTAGCGTCGCCGTCGTCGTCGCCAGGATTTACGGCGACGCAATCGATAACCGGGATCCGCCGTTGATCAGCTGCGTCGCACGCGACAGAGTTGGCCGCCTGTCCGCGAGTGCGAGAGAGCGCCTCAGGCGTAAGGCGGAGGGGATCACTAGCCCCGTGCGAGCGAGCGAGAAGGGTCTCGGGACACTGCCCGAGGGACTACCGAGCGGAGCGACTGCGACCATCAGCGAGAGCCAGAGCGAGAAAATCGAGGCGCGATCGAGAGTTTTTCATCCCGCTGCCGACGTCGAGAAAACTGAGGGTGAGCTTGATCGCGAGGCGGCTAATCTCCCGCGTCATCTTTTCGTTTATTTGCGCGATTATTCTTTTCACTGTTTTTTTCCTACCGCCGTGAGATTGAGGGTGTGACTGTCGTCGTCGGCCGTTTCCCGTTTCGCCGCGAGTGTGGGCGCGCGAGAGCGGATTTCGGGTCTCGCTCGTTGAGAATAAAACCCTTTTCCTATTTTTATTGTGCTGCGGCTCGAGTTCCGCGATTTCGAGAATCACGAGCGGGTTTTCCGAACCGTTGCGATTTCGCGCGACTTGTGTGTTGTGTGAATGCGAGGCGAACGTCGCGGCGTGTGTGACGGCTCGCGCCCTTGAGAGGTCGAGGCGAAGTCTTGCAAGATATGAAGAGGCCGGGAGACTAAAACCTCATTTCTTGTTTTGTTCGATTATTTTCTTATCGAATTAAACCAATATTCTTTTGTTCGCTCCCGGCAGAATTGATCGTATTTAAATTATTTGCATTAATTGTCCACCCAGAGATCTCCCGCTAGAACTCACGCCACTCTGCCACACACGAGGCTGCGGCTAGTCAGGCAAGAAGCAGCTTGGCTCGGTACATCGTGTGTTCTCCCCGGCGCAAAAGCGCCTGGCGCCCTTAAAAAAAATGAAGGGGAGGACACCGAGCTTTAGCTTGGTAGTGGAAGGCATTTGGAACTGGAAATAACCGCTACAATACATATACCGTGCACAATGACGCACTTACAGCAAGAAAACACGATGATGCAATGGAGACAGTGCGATAACAACTTGGAATTTAAGAATGTTAACATACCGTACGGTGTTTACAAAAACCACGAAGATCTTATGGCCCGGATGAAGAATATGCCGGGCCTACGTGAGGCCGGTATATAAATAGTCAATGCTGAAAATGCAAGTGGTTACGTGGCTATTGCGAGTGACGCGTGGGCGGTAAAGTGTGGCAATGAAATTGCATCGCCAAACAATGTGTTACGCTTTAGCGAGAAGGTCCAGCGTATACTACGCTTCACTGAAAACATCGGTACTAAAGAGTGGAAGTCTGGCGAGTCTTCATACCTGCGATTCAAGCATGGACGCCAACACGTGGTACAAACACCCGCGCTCATCTCTCGAAACAGAACAGCTCTTTGTCTACACAGATCTCGGTATACCCTATACAGTGGGCGATACTCAGGCCGCCCTATTACGTATAGGCGATTTGAATACAATACGCTACGCATATGGTTCGACACAAGTGAATTGTTTTTCACCGCCAAATTATCTACCATTATCAAGCAACTGCTTTCGCACAGTCGATATCGATATAAGGGATCATCTGGGCAAGTCAATACCATTCGAGTACGGGACGCTAACCGTAACACTTGACTTTAAGCGAATCGCGTAAACTCGCGCTCGCGAGCGCTCCTCAGAGCCGTCGGCGCAATGGTGGCCCATTACGCGGCATACTATGATAATCAAGTTGGAGGTGGCAGTCATATAGGCAACGTCTTTGTCGGCGCACCGTATCAACGAGGGCACGGCATCGGTAGATTCCTCGGTGGACTGTTTAGGAGCGTACTCCCGCTACGGACACGAGGCGCTAAAGCCATTGGAAAAGAGGCTCTACGCACGGGACTACGCGTCATCGAGGATGTGAGCGGCAATCATATACCGTTCAAAGAGTCGTTCAAACGGCGCGCTGCAGAATCGGGAGAAAATTTAGCCCGAAAAGCCAACGAAAAAATCTCTCCACTCATGAACGGTGCGGGGTATAATAATGCATTCGCGACGCGGACGATGCAGTCGTTAACGGGTCGTGCATGCGCGCGTATCTCGACGAGAAAGCGTGCGACGAAAAGTAAAAGCATTGCATCATCAACGGCGGCCGCGAAAAAGAAGAGGCGAAAGAAGAAAAGTGACGATGAAACGCGGGCGAGGCAGAAGTACTAAAAAAAAGGGAAAGACCCAGCGATATCTTCGGTTAAACATGTCTTTTCTACACTCACACTTGTGTGAATGTATGAAGACGGACCTCGACTTATTCACCATACCACCGACAAAAACGTCCATCGAGTCGTCGCAATATGTAAACTATAAACCCGTCTCTTCGCTCTCAGACGACGGGCCTATCGAGTTCGTTATACCTGGCCACGGTGAGGAATACCTTGACCTAGCCCACACAAAGCTCTGTGTAAAACTTAAAGTTTTAGCAAATGCTGACTCACCCTACAAAGTAGCACCTGTTAATAACTTTTTACACAGCCTCTTCAATCAGGTCGACTTGTTTTTCAATCAAAAACTCGTTGCACCGCCCAATAATGCTTGCGCATACAGGGCTTATATTGAGACATTGTTGAATTACGGACCTGCGGGTAAACAATCGCATCTCACGACCGCCCTGTGGTTCGCCGACGACGCAGGTGGCTTTGACTCACTGCCTGGCACGAAAACCAATAATGGCCAAGAGCTAAGGGCGAGGTATATTAAAGGCGGTAAAACCCTCGATATGATTGGGCATTTACACTGCGACGTTTTTAATCAGGATAAATTTCTACTAAACGGCGTGGAAGTGCGTCTACGACACGTACGCTCGAAAGACGATTTTTGTCTTATGGAAGCACCAGTACAGGGAATTATGCACAAAGTTAGAATAAGCGATGTGACTCTGATGGTGCGTCGAGCGAACATTAATCTTGGTGTGCTTATCGCACACGCAAAAACACTGGCCAAGACAACCGCAAAGTACCCTATAACGCGAGTGGAGGTTAAATCATTCACCATGCATAGTGGAATTATCGGTGATACACTGAATAATGTGATACTCGGACAACTGCAGAAACGCATCATTCTCGGCTTTGTCTACAATAAAGCATTCAACGGTGACAAGACACTCAACCCCTTTAATTTCCAAAACACCTCGATAAATTATCTATCGCTCTATGTGGACGGCCAGCAGATACCGGGAAAACCACTTCAATCGGAATTTGGCGGTAACGACACATGGGTTCAGAGCTGTCACACCCTCTTCTATGGCACGGGAATACATTTTCAAAACGAAGGATTGGACATTGATCGCGAAGCATACGCTAAAGGCTATTGTCTCTTTGCCTTTGACTTAACAACCGATTTATCGGCAAACTGCTTCACGCACTGGAATCTCGTGAGACACGGCAGCGTACGAATTAAAGAACGCTTCGCTAAACGTCTGAACTCAACGTTAAGCTGCATCGTTTACGCCGAATACGACAACGTTATTGAAATTGATTCAGCCCGTCAAGTTATCACCGATGTTAGTGCCTAAGCACCGGAAAAGATCAAAATCTCGTCCCTACATCGTCGCAGGCGGCGCAGCCGTCGCCGCTGCCGCTGCCGTCGCCGCCACCGCTGTCAAGATGTTACGGAGAGGGCGCAACCGACTCGTCTCATGAATGGTATTTGAGAGCCTCTACGCACGTATGCTCGACAACAGTTAATCGCTACTTCTCATCATGGACGCTATAGTGGATATTCAGGCGCTTTACGGAAAACAAGGCGAGTTCCTGCCTAAAGAGATTGCCGTGACAACACTACAAGGCGATAATATCGGCCACTGGGTCGTTGAAGCACCATACGGCTTTGGTGATTTACCGAAAGCAATACGGGGCAGCAATAATCAACTGACGTGCTACCATCATGGACTCGAGTGGGTGGACGGTAATACGCCATTGTGGAAAGTTTACGTTAACCTGAGAGCCATGTGTCGCTACGCCATACGCATATACACGCGCGGAGCACAAAAAGCCGAAATTCTCCAAGATATAGTTGAACGAGACATTATCAACCTGGAGAATTTCGAGGGACCGAGTTTTAAGAAAATGCCCCCGTATGACGCACGATGCATTTATCACGGCGTCGCGCGGGAGGATAACGTGAGATGTGCGTTAAATAACGTAGGAAAACTAAAACGTTTTCTTCAAACACAGCTTGTCGATACGACCAATCCAATTTATTCCGAACCACTTGGAGCGGTGCCCCGGAAGAGCCGACCAGATGACACAGATAAAAGTGCCGTCCGCATCACGATGCCCACCGAGTCGGAGATTGCCGCTGCGGGTCAGGGGTATATATCGCAGGTAGCGGCGAAGGGTGTCAACAGTGTTACGCCTAGCACCTTTGACGGCTCGGTTCCCGCGGACGACGAAACAGTCGCACTTTTCCACGCGACGACTCTACGCTCAGCCCCACCACCACCGCCGCCGCCGAAACGACAGGCAATAACGACCGCCACACGTGGTGGACACCATCATCATCATCATCATCATCATCACCACCATCAACGCCGACGCCGTCCCCACCAGGGACCCGAGAGCATATATAACGAATAGTCTGGAGGTACTGAAAGCATTACAACACATTCCGGCACAGACCAAGGGAGTGTTTCCCGCCGACCGTATCCCGAGTCGCTGGTCTAGACCCGCTGCAATCGTCGCCAATACCGACGATCATACCAAACCGGGGACGCACTGGGTTGCCGTGTACGTTGACAATAATGGCCGAGGTATCTTCTTCGACAGCTACGGGCTACCCCCTCTCGTTAACAAAATCCATAACTGTATACGTCGAAACACCGCAACCTACGAGTGGAATACAAGAACTCTACAATCAATCAAGTCTCGAGTGTGTGGAGAGTACAGTGTTATGTTTCTTGATTATGTCTCGGGCTGTTTCTACGTCTATTTTCGGCAGATAAGCTGAAAAATGATAATATTGTACGACGCTACTACGAAAATCTGTAACATGTAAAACGCGAAAACCGTTATGCGAGAAATAGACGATCCAATGTGCTGGAAGGGGCCGGCAATATGTGTAATACAGCGTGTATACAAACCTGTACACCCCGTTTTTGATGCCATCTGTAAACACCCGAATAAACAAAAATTTACGTGTTGTGACTTATAAAAAATACCACCACCACCACCAGCGCCACCATCCTTCTCCTCCTCCTCCGCCCCCACCAATATCTCCGGCTCCGGTATAAAAGCAGCCACACATCGGGCTATTAAACACACTTTCAAAAGAACTGTAGTAGCTGCAACACTACAACAACATGATGGAAGTCATCAGTGGTATACTCGTCATCGACTGCGGTAAAGATCCATGGGAACTCACGAGAGAGGAACTCGCATACGTGCCCAAACCACTGCTGATACAGCATTGGGGCAACTATATCCCTATTCTCTGGGATAAACTACCAACACATATTCAACTGGACCCCGAGGTTGCATCGTATCACGGGTGGGATCCCGAGTTAACGATAACGATACGGTAAGGCCTCGCCAGCCAATCATAGATCAAGCACAAAGGAAAGCTGATACGTGATTGGCTGCTGCAAGTCAGCATTCCTTTGTGCTTGATCCATGATTGGCCGGCGAGGCCTTACCGTATCGTTATCGTTAACTGAGGATCCCACCCCAGCTCTGCATAGATCACACGGACTTGCCAGATCCGACAATCTTCCGACCAAGAGGGAATGCAAGACCTGCATATAACAAGCTGCTGAGCCACCATCTACAGAGCCCGGTGTACCATGGCCCAAACCACGCCTGAGCATTCCAAAAATCTACCATTCAACGGCCATCTGAACACTTCTATTATTTTCACACACACGCACTAACTATATCATGTGTTTAAAATAAATATATTTTTCGACAAAATTCTACTTTTTCATTTCACGACTTATCGACCGGAAATATTTACCATCATCCCCCACCGCAACAGGTAAACTTACCATCGAAAATCGTGAGTTACCGATCGTAGGCTAAACATCTACAATACCGACGATTGTTGCTGTACGATCGCGCTCGATTTTACCTCGAAAATCTGACGCGGTGGACAAAATCTCAATCGACCAATCAGAGCGCGGGATATCATCTCCACGTGCTTAACAGCCAACCAGCGCTCGGGGAATCAAGGCTCACGCCAAACGCCCCCACTTACCGCGGAGGCGCTCGGACGCGACACAGGGAAAATTCTCCCGAAGGAGTGGGGGCGGGGAAGAGGGAAACTAGGCAACCAAACCACGCTCGGGAAATTATGCTAATCAGACCCACCACCGCTCAGACATTACAGAGAAAATTTTTCCGAAGGAGCGGGGAGGAGAGGGGATTTTTTAGACCAGTGAAAACTCGGGGAATTATGCAAATTACCCCCACACCCTTTCAAACATTATAGGGAAAACTTTTACGAAAGAGGGGGAGGGGAGAGGATTTTTAGACCAATCACATCTCGGGGAATTTACCCCCACTCCACCCCCTTCTCCTGGCAGGCGGGTGGTAGGGAGGGGGAGGCCTGTCTCCCCAGCGCGGTACCTTACAACTGCTGGGGCATAGCCCGGATCGGCATGGTCCGAATCTACTACTCTGATCCGTGCATGATCACGTTACTTTGTTTTCTTCTCTATTTATGTAAATTTTTGCGACTCGGTTTAGTTTTAGTTTTAGTTTTAGTTTTAGTTTAGCTTTATTTTTTTGGCTTTTTTTTTCTCAGGTTATTAGTATGTAAATTGCCTGTATTTCTTCGCTTATTTTTTTTCTGCTTGGTCCTTAGGGGATTTATCCCAGGGCCTAATAAAAAACCTATCTTTCTATCTGTATGTTGTGACGGGCCGCCGGTGCAATGCGGGATACCGTTGCCGACCGCCGCGTACAATCCTCAGCGCTCAAAATAATTCTTCCCCTATCCGTTGAGCGCCAGGTAGCCAATTTATTTTTCCCCGACTACCGGGGGTAATGTCTCTCACCTTGTCGATGTCTAACGATTTTTTCGGGGTCACGGGGGTACAGTTCGGGTTATTCTTTCTCGTCAATATATAAATGCCCGAGATGTACTCGGTAAACTCGAGTTTAAAATAACAAATAACAGAATTTACACGTTTCACTTCGTACACGAACCGAGTGGCTCAAACCCGTTACAAAGATCACGATTTATTTGTCGCCGCGAATGATCACGATTCCCCGGAAAAGCCGTTATCGGTCGAGCCGAATCTCGAGCGCAAGTTACAGTTAACGAGAGAAATTCCTACCTTGATCGCGCAGTACAAAAAGGCCTATGAGGAGGTACGTCGTTCGCCTACCTTTGGCTTTTTGCATCGCACGCTACCGACTCGCTGTCAGTCCTCGCCCTAACACCGTTCGGCCTCTCTCGGCTCGTGTCCTCTCGATTCGGAGATCGTCCCGACGCTATTTCGCACGCGCGGCTTCTCGCGAACACAATTGTTCTTTCTAATAATCTGTCGATCCACTACTCGCTCGGCGCGCGCGTTTCTATCTCCGACAGTAGCTCGGTACAATCTCTAATCTCGCGGTCAATCTCTCTTTCACTCAGACGATCCGCGCCGGACGGATCTATTACTCGAGCGCGTTACGCGAGACCCCACGCGTTGTGGTGGGGGAAACGCCGAATGTCGACCGAATATTAACAACATCTTGCTCGGCGGTCCCACGCGTCCCCGCCCGCGGTCCCTTCGCAACGTCTCGAGACTGCCCATACTTCGTCGATTGCGTTGTTGCTTGGTGCGAATTTTCGACTCGAGCGGCGTCGTAGACCGTATTCCGCCGCGCACGTCGGAAACCCCGCGCGTTGCGACGAGCGCGTTCCAGCGCCTCGTCATAATGTGTATGATATTTCTTTTGATAGACAACGCGACCGTACGAGAGCTTGCAAGAGTGGATGAGAGACCGATCAATTCTCCCGCCCCACTGGAAAAGCAGGAAAAAGTGTTCAACGAGGGGAAAGTGGAGTCGACAGATATGACAACGACAACACTGAGAGATCGGTAACAGTTGCAGGTATGCTTATAATTCTATGATAACGTTATCCAGAAATAAAGATGCCGCCATAAAACATTAATTATCGATCCATTGTATTGTATTCATGTCAGCTAACATTTTTGTCATTTTTTCTGCCTACATGTGTGCTGGACCACTCGCTTGACGCTATAGACTTGGGTAGGTTTTTTCTTGTATTTTAGATAGAAATTTTACGACAACAATTATTCAACATTACAGAAATTCAAAGAGATTCGAATATGTTTTTTTTATTTTACAGACAAAATACTAGCTACTGTGATTTCTCAAGTTCAGCTCTCAGAAAAAAAATACTCCGCGAGATTGACGGAGCGAAACGAAGTACTTTATACGACATCCAGGCACGAGCTGACGAAGTGAAGAACACGTTGATACTCAATGGCGTTCCCTCACTGAGCACATGTATGTCTCAGCACATTGTCACGTGCGGAGCGGTCTCGCACTCAACAATGCGAGACACTGCGTGAAGCGCAGGAGTTTATTTTTATTTAATTCGGGGTTACTCCGGTCACGGCCCAGTACAGGGCTTTCCTTGAGATTCTTGGGTTGGTGAAAAATAATCGGTACTGAGATTAACTGGTAAAATTTAAGTATATTCAATAAGAAATTTGGATAAGAAACAAAAGATAATTCATTGGCAATTCATAGCAACGAAGCATTCAGGAAAGATATTATTTCCGGTACATTAAAAAAATAATAACGCCTTAATTCTAGCGCGTGGCGGTACTCACACTCAACGCTCTCACAGGTCGACCAGCTCGTCGGCTTGTTTCACATAATCACTCGCACTTAAATCTACACGACTGATGCTCACATCGATTGTTCGTGGCAAAAATAATCGTATCGCTTAAACTATCACTGCACAGGCTGACCTCCGCGGCGCGTGCGACTTTCGTGACTCGGACAGAATATTAAATTTGACTGTTAGAGAATTATCGCGAATGAATTACTACTGCTTTGCGGGAGCTGAGTGTGGAGCCGTTTTCCAACTTTTCGTTTGAGGAATCAGAAGGAGACTAACTGTCCCGCTCGCATCCGACGGCGCGCCCGCCGTCGGCAACAAGCGGGGCATTTTTAAAAATCAGCGAAAATCCGCATGAAATTGTCCGCAGAAACCGTAGCGCGCGTCCGAGGCCATCCCGTGCAGGGAGAGAGATTTTTGGTCACGTCCGCCGCATCCTGGTGTTCGCTTACTCTCAGGATTGCGCAGACGTTGACGGTTGCGAAACTCAATACATCGGATACATCGACCCAGTCGTGTTAAGCGACGGAGCCGGCAGAGGCACCGATGCAGGGCTTGCTGGCGCACGTCCGCGTTAATTGTCGCATTGTTGGTGCGGGCGGAAAATGAAAGACAATAAAAAATAAATAATAATAAAAAATAAAGATCAAAACATAAACAACAACAAAAACAAAAAAAAACTCACCAATTGTTTCCGCCCCAACGTTGCGCCAAAAGAAAATTATGATAATAATAAAAATAATAATAGAAATCGCAAGAACGTAATATGTAATAATGCACGACATGCACAACACAAACGCAAAAAAAAACACACAGGAAAACGAGTCACGAGAGGAGAACACGCGAAGCACGAGTGAATCGGTTGGGTCTCCGGTGTTGCCGTTGATTCACCAGCCGGCGACGTACGCGCCCAGTAGCTCCTGGATGTGTTCCTGCTCGTCGTCCGTGAGTCCTCTCACTGGGGCGAGGAGCAGGTCGCCGACTGCTGTTGTCTCTGCCGACGGCGGGCTGCTCGGCTCGTCGGCGGAATCCTCGTTGTCGTTGTCGTCCTCATTGTCCGGTTTTGCCGAATTTTCAGGCGACACGGTGTGCGCCTCTTCGAGGAGCCTCCGCACGTGTTCCAACTCCTCGGCTGCCAGCGCCTGAGCCTGGTCAACGATAAGGAGGGCCCTTTTTATTTGACGAGCCCTCTCGTGACCTACTCCGCGCAGCAGCGCAGTAATGGCTTCATCGTCCGACGGCTCGGCTCGCTCGGTTGTTCCCGTTGCGACGGCCGACGACATCTCCCGCTCGTCCGACGGGACGGCTTCGTCGTCCGTCGGCTCACGTTCGTCCGACGGGCCGACCGTGCTGCCGTCCTCCTCATCGGTTGATTCGATGGTGACGACCGGCGGAATATTACTTTTATTCGGCACGAGCGTCGCCGTACCTCCCGTTGACGGCTCCTTGCCGTCGGCGGCTGCTGCCGCCGAACCCGATGCCATGGCCGCGTAGTACAGCGGCGTGACCCATTCCGCGGATTCTCGAACTTCGGGCCCCAGTATCCCCGAGATTTCGCGATAAAGTGCGTGTAATTTTGCGAATATCACGCGCTTTGTGCGCGGCGCCACGCCGGGTGCTGTGGCTTATTCGTCCACGGAGGTGGCTGTCTCGGATTGTGAGATGACGACGGGCGGCGTGGTCGCCGCCTTCTTGCCGTTCCTCCTACCCCTCGAGGGGCGTCGCGCGGAAACGTCCGGCGCCGTTGTCGCGGCCTGCACGACCCTGGTTGCACGGAACGTCGAGGGCCTGGAACCGTCCGGGTCCGGGGGCGGATATCACGCAGTGGGTTGGGGCCCGCGCTGCGCACGCCGCATCACTTGCTCGAATGCGACGAGGCAGGTCCCCGCGTGCGACGCTACGCGCAGCGCCGGCAGCGTCACTTCACAAAGCGGGCACGATTTAAGTCCTTGTCTGCCCGAATTGCCGTACCACCGCTCGAAGCACGCTCCCCAGGCCGCACAGACCGTAGTGCCCTTGCGGCAAATCGGGCATTTCCCGAGCAGCATACGCTCGTGCACCGCGTTATCGTAGCCCATTATAATATATATTATATTTTTCGTATTTTATTGTTAATATCACGTGCTCACAGCACTGTACGAGAATGTTCACTCGAACAGTCACTCCGACGTTGTCGCGAACCTGCGACCACGGACGAATTCAGCGATGTGTCGCGGTCACTTACTTTACACAATGTTCGATTCGAGTAAAGATCTGCGGAGCGCGGTTCGACACGGAGAGCAGTCGGTAGTGTTCTGATTTGTGTATTGGGCCTTGGCGTCGAGAGGTGCTGGCTTTTCTTTCTTCCCTAATCGATGACGGCGTTGAGCGGGGGTAAGGTTCGTGGAAGAACGCTTATCTTTGTTGTGTCTTGCCGCCCGCTCGCTGCCCCGGCCCTTGACGCTGGGCTTGAGTTTTCTGCGTCCGGTTCTGTTGACGTTTGTGGTAAGTGGCCCGACTCAATATCCTCTCGGCTCGAGTGTAATTTTCGGCTGACTCTAGAGTCCCGACGCCAAGCGCAGAGTCCCGTGGCGATATGCCGTAATCTCTCGCGACAAAGAAATACCAGCATTACGAGTGTGAGAAGGGCATGCAAGGAGAACCCGGCCATGAATAAGGTATGCTGTTTCCTTTTGTCCCGCCGATGCGTGCCGATCTCAGCGATGCGTTGTTCTACGTCGTACAACGACTCGTATGATTCGTGGGCTCTCCATTACGGCCGTAGTTCCATGGGCTTTTCTTCGAGTGGAGTCGCCGGATTGCTTTCCGTTGTTTCGGTTAAAGTCGGCGCGACGATTGATATATTCAACGAGATTTCCGGGGAATAAAAATATTGCTCTTGGCTTTCGTAAGCACGCACGTCCGTGAGTGCTGTCGTTCTCGTTCGGCCCACGTAATTTGCGCTAAGATGTAGCACGCCCGACCCTTCGACTGGCACGGTGATGTCAGCCAGGCCGGGGCAGAGCATGTGGACCGTCTCGGGTTCCGATAGTGAGAACAACCACCCTCCCTTTGTAGGTAAGTGCATCCAGAATGCGTCATGCAACGGCCGAATTCTCACGTCACACTGTCGGTAGGCCTCGACTGTGGGATTTATCAACATCGAGATTTCGCACTGCCGTGATGTTGCGACTTCTAACAGCGGAGTTTCCATGGGGCAGATATATCGATGTTCTACGGTCAAGCAGTTCCCCATATAGATTGCATTAGCGGGGAAGTAGGTGCGTCGATCAGCCGATACGACGATGTAGCTCACTGCTGGTACCAAATATGCCGACCCACTTTGGTTGTTTCCGTTTTGCGGGACCGGCCATGAGTGCAATCGGTAACGATTATAGGTTGTCCGTTCCAGCAAGGGAATGCGGATGACAATGATCACTCGTCCTTTATGGAAAACGACGTCTGCTTTTGCTATGCGTGATAACGGCTCCCCGCGTATACACTCGGTGGTAAGCGGAAATTCAAACTCTGGTAGTCGCGCCTGTATTTCTTGCGCAACAGCCAATAACTGTGGCGTAGTCAGCACGCTCGCTTCGTAGCGTCCGTCTCTGGCCGCTGCGATTATCTGCAGATATTTTTCGCACGTTTCAATGTATCGATTGATTTTTATTTCCATCCGGTAGGCTAGGTTCTTCAGCTCATTGTGGTACATCATTACTGTCGTTTGGTTAATCACGGTGTTTAGGGTGTCTCTGAGGCTGTGTACCCAGTTGTATAGTTTATTCACTATTTTCATCTCGGCTATATGTTCTTCGTGTAAATTCTGTAATTTGGATCTCGTGATATGGCTTTGTTTGGCGATGAGTTGCGTTAGGGTCGTCTGGTCAGCAAATAATTGGTCGATCTGTCCGATCAGATATTCGACATCTTCCTCGTTTAGGGTACCGAACAATGACTTGCTGAGCGAGCCGATGAATCCAAGTGGTATCGATATTGTTTTCATTGTTCGCAACCGCATATATTTTATCGGCTCGCGTAGTGTCGAGTCGTCGGCCATGGTGGCGAGCTCGTTCAGCAGTGCCTTCGCGCGCGTGACACGTTCGTCGAAATATTCGATTCGCAATAATTCCCGGCATTTTTCGCAGGGGCAGATAGTGCAGCAAGCTTCTCGTACGGTAGACAGTTGTTTCTTGCACATGTGGAAAATCATTCATGAATTTATCCGTTTCCATGAATACCGTAACTCTCCAGTCGACGTGCTGTAGACGGAGAGGTGAGACGCATTCAAACTAGAATCCCGGTTGATCCTGTATAGGGGTGACGTGATACGCGTTTGCTTGATCCAATCTCCCCTTAGCCGTAGCCAAGAGAGCGAGGAGGACGGCAGCACGTAGCATGGCGTCTCGTTCGCGGGCACGTTTCGCTCGACTCTTGAGGCGC
Organism: Pimpla rufipes; assembly: GCA_963932165.1. Taxonomy (NCBI): domain Eukaryota; kingdom Metazoa; phylum Arthropoda; class Insecta; order Hymenoptera; family Ichneumonidae; genus Pimpla; species Pimpla rufipes. The sequence goes on from OZ010641.1 coordinate 4,381,944, forward strand.
GTCTCCATCTCTCGCGCACGTGCTTCGCGCTTACGGGCTCTCTCGCTTCTCACTCGCACGCGCTCGTGCCTATGCCTGCAAACACATCATACCTTAGAGCCTACATACTCGCTACGTCGAGCTGACGCGTACAGTGCGGCTTATACGTATGCTATTTTAATTTTATCGACATGTTTCCTGAATCGCTTGTTATCTGATGATTCTAAAATTACGTTACTGTTGTCTGAAATTTGGGAAATTTTATAAGGACCGTAGTATTGGCTATCAAATTTTCCTTTACGGGGTTCTTTGAGCACATAAGCTTGGTCACCGATTTTTCCGGCGAAAGGGCGGATTTTTCTGTCGTAATATTTTTGTTCTTTCTTTCGCTTGATTTTGCTTGTCCCCCGCCAGCGCTCATATTTCGTAAAGTCTTTTGATTACTTCAATGGTGAAGGAATTATACGTGGATAGTCTGTCGTCGATGGGGAATTGACTCGGTAGTCGGGGCAGTCTCCCGAAAATCACCTCGCAGGGAGTAAAATTCGTGGCCTCGTGGACGCTCGTGTTATAGAATAACTCCGCATAGGGCAATAGCCTATCCCAGTCATCGTACTGGTGAGCGTAACTCTTGATATATTCTGCCAGCATTATGTGACTCCGTTCGAGCGCCCCGTTTGTTTGCGGTCGATAGCCAGAGGTGGTTAATTGCGTTATATGGAAGATTTTTGCAATCTCCCGCAGCAAACTGCTCATGAAGGACGTGCCGCGATCCGTGAGGATAGCTCGAGGCGCCCCAAATTGGGCTATCAGCCGTCGAGCCATACCCTCGGCAATTGTTGTTGCCTGTAAATCGGGTATAGTATAGTATAGTATAGTATAGTATAGTATAGTATATCTTTATTGGGCCCTGGGATATCAATCCCCTAAGGACCGTTGTGTACAATGAAGCAATAAACAAAGCAGACATGAAAAGAGTACAAAGCCGAAGAAACTTAATGATAATAGGGCGATACATTAGCTAAATTACAGAGAAAAAAAAATATATTTCAAACAAAAACTGTAGCTTCAAAGGCTTTATTATCCACCGGATTCAGCAGCGTTCCGCTCTGCTTGACGAAGGAACCGTATTAGGCCAGTTTTAAACGCCGTGAGCGAAGGAGCCTCAGTTAAGGCGAGCGGTAGGCTATTCCAAAAAAGCGATCCGCTCACCGCAAACGATTTTTGGTAGGCCGACACCCGCGGGACCGGTGTGGTAAGCGAGTAGGTCGTACCGCGTGCAGCTCGCGAGTCGGTCCTCGCGCGAGGCACAAGCCAACCTGCCAGATAAGAAGGTACCCCAGAGTGGACCATGGTATAGAACAAGCAACCTATAAAGAAGCGACGCCTACTCGCCACCGACAACCAGCCGAGCGACCGGCGACCACCAGAGACATGATCCCGACGACGAAGCCCGAGGACAAATCGCACCACCGCATTGCATGCGCGCTGAAGCCCGAGATCAAGGTCGCCGCCGACATCGCACAGAACTGCCGAACAGTAGTCGAGATGCGGGAGAACAATAATGCGTGCAAGCCACGCTCGAGACGCGGCGTCAAGTACGCCCGCGGATCGTCGAAGCTGGTATCGGTTCGGCGAGGTAATACTTAGACAGATGATCCTGCATAGTAAGTATATGCCGGTTGCCGTGTGGAGTCGTTGGCAAAGGGCCTATGTTGTCAAGTGGCACTTTATCGAAAACGTCCGCCGGCATGTCTATTAAGAGCATAGGCTCTCGCGTCTTGGCACGCACGAGCTTGCGCTCCTGGCAGCCCGTGCATTTCCAAATGATGTTCTGTACTTCCTTTCGCAATGAGGGCCAGTAGTAGCGTTCTCGGACTTTTCGATAAGTTTTGGTTACTCCACGATGCCTTCCCATGAGGCTCTCATGGAACTCGCGTATTATTTCTGCCTGCGAGTCTACCGGGGAATTTGTATTTTCCCGTAGCAAATGGTCACGGCTATTCGGGTGCCATCGAACAATTCGTGCAGTAGCTCGACGAACTTCGTTCGGGGCAGCGCGTCGGTGTAATCTCCCGCGCGTGAAATTCGAAACGCTTCGATGCCGGCCTTTTCAAGGACCCTCTTGAGTCCCTTCAGGCCCGCGTCTATGGCCTTCGCTTCGGTTGCGTCGAAATATCGCGTTTTCACGACGATGCTGTAGATGTTTTTGCCACGATACGGCGTTACGGCTATTTGCCCGGGCTTTAGGTGGTTTCGCTTAATTTCATCCGCGTTTATCCTTCCCAGGTTACATAATAGTTTTCCGATCGGAGTAGACAATTCGCCGTCCGCTGAGATAAAGCGGACGAGGTTGTCCGCTTTGTACGTAAGACATTCTCGCGTACCCATGACCGGGTGCATTACACCCGACACGACCTTCGGCTTAGCTTCGGCCTCGTCGTTTGTCTCGTCTGAGGATTCACTGGACGCCACCAAATATGAATTTTCGAGGCAATTAATTTGGTTACTTGAATTACCGACCGAATTACAAACCCCTACCACAGATCGATTGTGGTAGGGGTGTGCGTGGCACAGGTATTCGCGGGCCATAAGACGTCGAGCGCGCAACGGGGTCCTGATCGTCCGTCGGGAGCGACCAGCGGACCGAGCGTCGCGCGGCGCGTGGCGGTAAGGGAGCCCGGGCCGCATCTTATCGGAGATGCGCTCGGATTGCGAGCTATGGCCGCTGGCACCCGTGCGTGCCTCCAACTCCCTTTTGCCTGGTTTTAGGGCCTCCCCTTTCTCACCCGCCGGCTTCTCGTCCTCGTTGTCCGCCTCGGTTCCATCCGTAGCGGTTACTTCCGTCTCTGTCTTACTTACACGCTTCGGTGGTTCGGTCTTCGCGACTCTATCATCGTCGCTCTTTTGGTTCTCTTCCTCCGTCAAGCGGCTCTCGCTACGGCTGACGGGATCTGAGTTTTCTCGTTCCGTGTTTGTTGGTATTATTTCTTTAGGCTCGTCCGCTGGAGGTGCCACCTTCGTTCCTACCGTACTTACTCTTTTCAAGAGGTCCTCCTCTGTTGTCGGAACCTCCTTTTTACTCAACTCCGCCAATCTACGCACGAGCTCCGCGTCACCATGTAGATCGTCGAACGGATCTAACACCTGTAGGGCCTGTTTCGCATTTTCCTCCAGTTCCTCCCCCTCCGATAAATAATCGGGCCATTCGAGAATCGGTTTCTCGGATTCCGTGGCTACGAGGTCGCAGGTCCCTTGTGTCTGGTAACGCTTTTCCAGCTGGCGCAAGGATTCGTCAAATTTCTGGACCGATTCTCTGATCGACTTAGGTATTGATTGCGAGTCCGAGGTTGCCGCATCGGGGGTCATTTCCTCGAACACGCTATCGTCCGAGTCGTCGCTTGGCGGGCTCACGGCGATCGCGACGGCGTCGGGTTTCCCCTCTGCAGCCACGGTCGCGATGCCCGACGATGTATCTGAGCCTGAGGGAGCCGCTTTGGCGGCGACCTTCGCGGCCTTCGGTCGCTTCGGCGGTAGAAGCGGGGTCGGCAATATATTCCGATGAATTCGTTGTATCGGTGGCCCCGAATCCTCCGAGCTGAGTTCAGCTGTGGTCGAGGCCGGCGGTGTACCGTGCCTACCACTTGCCTTGAACCTCGTACGCATTGCGGGGGGGCCGGATGTTTCCGAGCTTGAGCCCTCTGCTTCGGGCACCGCGGGTACCGACGGTGCAGTGCGCAGGCGAGCACGTGTGCGTGTGGCCACCGTTCCTTGCGTAGCACGGCTGCCGCTGGGGTAACCCGGGTCGGGCGTCTTTTCGTCGATGTTCCTCTGCGCATTATAGGCAAAACCAACCGTTTGGCCGGCTCCTCCGACTCGGAGTCGCTCGTTGTCGATTTATCTGGATTCACGGGGTTACGCGAGAGCGCGCCCGCAACCACGTTATCACGGCCTGGCTTGTAGGCGAACTCGTAATCATATTTCCGTAATCGCATTTTCCACCGAGTGAGCCTCTTGCCTGGATCGAGCTGAGTTCGAATCCATTTGAGAGGCTCATGATCGCTTACTAGCTTGAAATTCTTGCCGTAGAGGTAGGTAGAAAAATGTTCTATGGACTCGATTATTGCGAGACACTCTTGCTCGGTAGTTCCGTAGTTTCTTTCCACCTTCGTAAATATTCTTGAGTGATATGCCACTGGAAGCTCGTTACCGTCGTGTTCCTGCACGAGCACAGAACCGAGGGCATATTCCGAGGCATCCATGGTGAGAATGAACCGCTTCGAAAGATACGGATATTGTAATATCGGTTCTTTACAGAGGGCTTTCGGTAATTTGCGGAAACTACGTTTTTCCTCGGGTCCCCAGTGAAATGATTTTCCCTTTTTAAGCAAATCCGGGAGCGGTCGCGCTCGATCGGAAAAATTCGGGATGAAACGTCTATAGTTGCCGGCGAGCCCGACGAATTGTCGCACATTCTTTTGAGTTTTGGGTTCGGGGAAGCGTTTTACGGCTTCGAGTGTCCTGGCTCACGATATGGCCCAGATAGGCTACCTCTCGGCACAAGAACTCGCATTTGTCGGGCTCCAAGTATAAGTTTGCCTCCTCGCGGTGCTGCATCAGCTGACGGACTTTTTTCTGATGTTCCTCCAGGGTTTCCGCAAATACGACGATGTCGTCGAGGTATACGAATATCTCGGTGCCCTGGATTCCGATCAGTACGCGATCCATCAGACGCTGGCACGTCGCGGGAGCATTTTCTAACCTTTCCGGCATACGAGCGTATTCGTAGTGACCGTTGAGTGTTGAAAACGCTGTGGTGAAATAATTCGCCTTACCCAATTGTTCCAATATTTCAGTCATATTGGGCAGGGGACAGGCGTCGGAAATAGTTTTTTCGTTAAGTTTCCGGAAGTCGATAACCATTCGCATTCGGGGATTTCCCTGCGAATCGGCCTTCTTCGGAACAATCCAAACCGGCGAATTATACGGGGACTGAGAGTGGACTATGGCTCCGTCCAAGAGCTTCTTTTGTACTTGGCGCTCCAGTTCGTTCCTGTAAATTACGGGGAACCGGTACTGCTTGATATTTACTGGGCGATCGTCAACCGTCGGAATTTTATGATACACGAGATCTGTGCATCCTAATTTATCGCCGGGCAGTTTGTATCTATCGGGAAATTCCTCTATGAGCCGGCGGACATGGGCCTTCTCCTCGTCATTAAGACGGTCGAGTCGGAGCGCTGCCAGTATGGCTGCCACGCGATTCTCGGGAGGGGCCACAGTGTCCCTCCCCGAGTCTGTCTCCTCCGTGTAACTTGAATAACCCTCATCGCCGCAGTATTCATACGGTTGGAGTTCTTGGGGCCCTAACTCGATTTCCACATCCTCGAATCGCCTGTTTATCACGAGGACGTAGCAAACGCCCTTTTCCTGTGCTACGATCGCGTTTCCCAAATACACGCCCGATCTGGTCTGGATCTGTGGGAGATAGCCCTCGGTCAAACCCGCATTAGATATTGGGACGCGAATTTGCTCCCGCATTCGCGCGCGCAATTTGTATTTCCCAGACGAGGTTTTCGCGAGTAGAACCGGCATTGGCATTTGCGCGGGTTCTGGAGATACTGGCAAAAAGTGCTTCAGCCGGATTGGTTCATCCATTGTGACCATGGTGTTGTGGTGGAAAGAGATCTCCTCATGTTCTGCGAAAAAGTAGGGTTTTCCGATCAACCCGTCGCTTTTCAACGCGGTTTCCGCAGGACGTAAAATTTTATCGGCCAATCTGTAAAATGGAGAGACACAGACCCGAGTGTCGGTGTATCTGAGTCCCCAAAATCTTTCACCCAGATTGTATCGGTCGTGTCAATAATTAAGTTTTCATCAAGGGCGCTCAATTTAATGAGACTTGCGGAGGATCCGGTGTCCACGAAAAATCGGCTTTTTCCCGCCGCAATTCCGGCGCTTTCATTTCGACTACTGGGGATTCTTCGGAGGCTGGGGTCCAGAGGACGAGCCGCCGTTCTCCAGGAATCGGACAGACGACTGGTGGTCTCCCGGGCGGGTCACGCGGTCCGTTGGTCGGCTCGCCGGCGAGTTTGGTCGACGAGCCTCCGGCGAGTTTAAAGGCCCGCGGAATTGAGACGCCGCTGGCAGCGTGAACTGACTCCACGGGCAACATGGTCAGCACAAACAACGTCTGCTCGCGGTGCAGCCAGTCTCGCGGCCACACCCGTGTCGCGGGCCTCTGGATTCTGGGCCTACGCTCCAAGGACATCACGGGCAGCATTGGCAGCGCCTGTCTGCGGTGCAGCAGTTCCTGCGTCCGCAGCCTCGTCGAAGCTGTTCACGGCTGGGCCGCGCATCTCTGAAATCGCTCGATCGTTTTAATATTCCGGGAGGTCAATCTCCCGTTCGCTGCCGGATCGTGACCACCCCCGGTCTGCCGAAGGCGACCAGCTGCGGTCGGCCGACGGGGACCAATTTCGGTCGGCCGACGGGGACCAATTTCGGTCGGTCGACGGGGACCAATTTCGGGCGGCCGACGGTGGCCAGTTTTGACTTCGCGGAGACGGCCAGTTACGAGGCGCGCTTGGAGACGCGGATCGCGACATCGTAGGGGCAAAGAGTACCTGGGCTGACTCGTCCCCGGCGTGATCGCGGGTCTTGTCGCGAAGATCGTGTGATGCGAGTTTTTCCGCGATTTTAAACGCGGTTTCGAGTGATAACGGCTCACGCAGTGTTACCGCCGCGCCTATCGTTGTGGGCAGCCCGTCGATGAACGAACTGAGAGCGATTTTATGCAGTGGATCCCGGTCAAGTGCCTGAGGGTCCACCTCGTACTGTGTTTTAAAGGCTGTCCTTCCGCCGATTAACAAAATTCTGATCTGGTCGTAAAATTGTCCCACCGTTTGTTCCCTCTTCATCCGAATTGAATTTAGCGCTCGGGAATAATAGTCGTAAGTCTTGCCGCGGGCGAGGCGTTCCTTTAACAACCTCACTGTCTGTATGGATTCCCCGTAGACAGTTTCGTGCGTCTCCGCTAAGGCGAGATATTACAAAAACAAAATTATTTTACATACTCGAACGTTTCTTCTTCGCTGGCGGTTCCGTAAACGATGCGTTGTCGAACGAGTTTCGATCGCCGTGAGGGAAAAAAGGCTCCGTATCGACAGATGACGATTCCAATATTGAAGCGTTCGAAGTTCGTCGATTCTCGTCAATTACCGAATCGTTCGTGGTTCGTCGATTCTCGTCGTTTTTTTAATTGTTATTTACCTCGACCGTCGACGGACCAGCTCTGCAATCGTTGCTTGCGTCGTCGGAATCATCTTCAACATTGTCGTTTCCCTGTACGGCTTCCAGAAGTTTTGAGATTTGCAGGATTTCCCTGCATATAATTGGCTGTCGATAGTGCTCCTTGTGGATTTTCTCTGCATGTCCCATGAAGTTTGCCAAGTCCGATACTTCGGTGTCAGTCAAATTGAAAGTCACGCACATTATAGCAACGTGCTTTCGTAAAATAGTTCCACGTAGCGTTTGCGGTTTCTCTGCACCACAATCTTCTGCGAATTTCCGAATGAGTTGGCAAGCACGAAGATACTTGTAATCTCCTTTGAGGGTTCCAGCGATCCCAAACAGATACGGATTTTTCGGGTTCACACCCGCCAATGATCGGTGCTGCAGCAACAATTCACAGCAAACGAGGAGCTCTCGGTGCAACAATACGGAGACCGTTCGGTTCAATTTGCCGCGAATATCGAATCTCGCATACTTTGACGACGCCTTTTTTTCCTCCGCCGTGAACGCCTTATACGCTTCGCCTATCGTGCTTTCGTCGATCTTTGCGTGATTCTTAAAGTCGTCAATTAAAATTCGCTCGATTTCACCAGCTCGTCGACGATTAAAGAGCTGTATTGAAATCAATGTAGCCTGGGCTAATTTCTTCCACGCACTTCGAGAGAACTTATTATTCAGAGCTTCGTAATTCGTCCTGACGGTGTCCCTCAAATACATCTGCAGTTTGTGTATATCGTCTTTGGTCGGTAATATCGTTTTTCCCTGTCGATTGTTCTGAGCTTGCGTTTCGATAGCCGTGCGAGTAACGCTGGAGCCGTAGTCCTCAATCAAAAGCTTCATGAAGTCTTCGACGTACGTTTGATTTTCTTTGTTTTGCCTCTTAATCCACACAGACGTGCACAGCTTTCCGACTTGCTTGACCAAAGTTCCGAGGGACGTCGCCAGTGAAAGTACCCTAAACCCCGTTCCAGCATCGTTGAGGCCTGCGAGTGATTGGACTGCAGAAATCATGGCGTCGTAGTGTTTCGGATAGAAAATGCTGAAGAAATCGCGAATCTCAGCATCATGCTTCCTGATTTCGATCAGAAATCTTCCCAGTTGACGCAGCTTTTGACGAATCATATCATAGAAATGCCGGTCTTTGTTTTTTTGGCACAACTTATTCCCGAATAGGATGATGAGTTCGTCGTATCGAATTGCTTTCGACACGTCGTCTTCCTGTATTGTCGGAAACACATTCTTTCGGAGAATATCGCAAGCTTTGGGATGAATTCGACCAGTGATTTGCTTTGACGTCAATAGTATATTTCGGCGATCCTTCAACTTTCGTTTACCGCAGCGTCTGTAGTGATGACGAAGAGACGTCTTATCATAATCGGCAAAACATGACGGGCATGTTGCGAAATCCGTCGCCACTCTGTGGTACTTCGCGTTTGGCCGTCTCGATACTTTACGTTCGCCGGTATTCACATCGCGATTGGTGTTAAAGAAGAACTGTCCTCTTTTGCGAATCTTGGCCATGATCGTCTTCCGCTCCTTCGAACCTTTCTCGAAGCTCAAGAACTGCGCAACGTCTTCTTCATCAGCGTGACGTCTAATGACGTGTCGACTCAACTTCCCTTGCTCCTTCTTGCAATATATACAAAAGTCCTTCTTAATACCAGATTCGACAGTCTTGACAAACATCGTACTATCATCCGGTGCGCTGTGTCCAACTTTGTTGATTGTGAGTGATGCGTCCAAATCCGTAGATGCGTTACATGATCGTGTGCGCTGCTCACTCGTATTCTTAGCGGTTGCGTCTTTGTTTCCTTCGTCAGCACTAACATCTGAAGCGTCCGAATCAGGCACGTAAGAGGACTCGCTTGAACTGTTAGCTGCGTCATGAATCGAATCCTCCTCTTCTGCAAATGGATTACGTAAGTAAACATGGATGGTAACAACATTTTTTAGACTAAAACAAAAGTCATAAGTTGCATCAAGTTTTACCTTTTTCTGACGTTCTGGGACTCTGCGGTGTAACATCGAATCTATATTTAATGGAAAAATGTTCAGTAGGTTTCACATTTGCGTAAAAATAATATTACTTCACTCGGTGTGGTAACGGATATATTACGCACGCTTCGCGTGCGTAATACGTGCATTTTCACACCTACTAAAGTAAAATGTCGTAAAATACTTTACGGAAAACCTTTTTCTCAACTCGTGTGATTGCAGCACACGAAGCTCAAACTCGTGAGAAAAAGTTTTTCTGTCTTCGTATAGTAATGTACCATTACTAGATAAATTTATAATAAAGGAGTGTGTAACTTACGAAGAATTCATGGACGTACTGGGACCCGCTATGCTACTGATTTCTTGAGGAGACGGGGTTTTATCTGGCGGTATCTCAACATTTATGTTTTGAGCTTCAAACGGAATCTTCGCTTCGTATACGTTCAACATATGATCTTTCCAGGCCCAATCGTCTCCAGTATCAAGAACTGTATATAGATCTGTAAATTAATTATTTTAAAATGCTGCGTAATAGTATATTAAGATACGGGTGCGAAAAAAGTTATTAAATTTACAAACCGTCATCCGGAAACGTTACGACGCTCGGCAACGTGAGAATCAGGCTCTCCGACGTTGAGTTTTTGTTGAGACTTGATGGCTCTGATGCAGCGTTACCCTCCAGATCGACACGGAGCGCATTTTCGAGTTCCGGCGGAAAAATGGCACTCTCTTTTTCCACTCCTGTAAGTCCGTAATACACAAGTGAGTTAATCTGAGGCCACAATTCGTCGAATTATCACATACATACCTGTGCTCTGGTCGGAAAACTCGTTTCCGAAGAACTCGTTTGAGAGCACCACCGACGGATCAGCTTCAGCGATGCAGTTTGTTTTCGGACGCCCTGTCATCGGTAAACAATCCTCAAACGGCTTCTTTAAAATGTAACGCTGACGTTCCTCGACCAGATTTTCCGTTGAAACAATCCGCGGTTTACCGACGCGTTCGCCTGCGAATTTATGCTGCGTCGGCGACTCAGATTGTGAGTTTGGTGCTGGATTGTTGTTGTTGACATCCTCCTGCGAAAAACGATTTTCCTCGTTCTTTACCAGTGTTTCGCTAACGGTACATTCGATTTCCTCTGGAAACTTCTCTTCCGAAACGGCGCGCGGGCTGCACTTCTCTGTAATCAATTAATTTATTTTAATCCCGTAATATTATAATCCAGTAAATAAATATAAAAATTAAGAATAAATAAATATATAAACAGGCATTGATAAAAAAATTCAGATAACATCAGTCCATACTTTCAGTGGAACTGAATGAAAATCGTACCTGTTTCTCGCTGATCTGTCGTTGAAATTATTTCATTTTCGTCGATATCCTGAGACACTGCGTCGTTTTTCGGACACTCTCCGTCGTTTTTCGAAATCTCTTCGTCGTTTTTCGGAGACTCTCCTTCGTTTTCCGGAGGCTCTGCGTTGTTTTCCGGAGACTCTCCATCGTTTTCCGGCGATTCCCCGTCGTTTTCCGGAGACTCTCCATCATTTTCCGGCGATTCCTCGTCGTTCTCCGGAAACTCTCTTTCGTTTTTCGGAGACTCTGCGTCGTGTTTCGGATACTCTTCGTCGTTCTCGACTTCTTTTTCAATTTCGGTATTATCGATGTATTCGCCTGCAAATTGATGCTGCGCATCTACCAGGGGAGAATGAGTTTCCACGTTCTTTACTAGCTCTTCGGAAACGGTATATACATTTTCCTCTGCCAGCTTCTCTTTCGAAACGATACGCGGGCTGCCTTTTCTACAATAAATTTATTTATTTTACTTACATGATAGACATTTTCTAACTCTGTTAATATTAATGCGTACTTTGATTAATCCTAAAAGAGAACCGTACCTGTTACTTGGTTCGACGGACTGCATTCCTCTGCAAATTGACCGAAACATGTCTCTGGTCGTGGAGTTGTCGTGGAAATGTCTTGATGCTCGTCGTTTTCTTGAGAGTCTCTGACGTTTTCATGAGACACTCTCTCGTCCTCGTCTTCTTTTTTATTTCTCGCTTTCTCCAATTTCGCGTTCCACACAGTTAAATCTTGCCCTGTAAATTCATAAAAGATGTTATTTTTTATTTTACACAAATGATTCCTCTTTTAAAAAGTTAATGAATAACGGAGACAGATCTATGAATTCTGACAAAAAGATCGTCGCAATTTTTATTTAATTCAAGTAAGAAAGTTTTGTAACCGGTATTTTCGTGGGTAGAATATGCGACTTGAGAACAATGGTATAGGTTAAAAATAAATATTTTGAAAAAAAAAGATTGTTGAGGTCGATTTTAGCAAAAAGTTCGTCAGGCCCGAGCGCCAGCGCGTTATTACCCTAGTAAATAAAACTAGTCAACGTACCCTGCACTGAAGCGTCCGTCTTATTTGTGAGCACTTCCAATGGATAGGTTCGAACATCACGGCATGTATCCGTGCGCTCTAACAGCGGAAAACACGTTTCCACGTTCTTTACGGGCTTTTCTGGAGAGTTTGTCACGTCCGTGAACACAGCCGAGGAATTAGGTAGAGCATCAGTGTGCGTCTCTGTGCAGTTTTCCAGCGATAACCCTTTTTCTTTTTTCTTTACCGCCTTTTTCAGAGCGACATGCTTACTCTTTGATTTCTTATTTGTTTTCCTGTTACTTCGCTTTCCTGTAATAGAATAATTTGTTTTGGTTATTTAATATCGAAATACATATGCATATTAGTACATTAGTATACGAGCGCAGAAAATCTTTTTCTCGCGTGTGAGAGTTTACCCACAATCACACGAGCTGATAAAAATATTTTCTGTCAAGTATTCTACGAAATTTTACTTTACCAGGTGCGTAATACGTCCATTACCACACCGAGTGAAGTAAATAAATTTCTGATAATTTTGGTACATACGTAAAAAATACCTGCACGAAAATCTCACCTGTTTGTTTGTCCGGAATAGAGTCGTCAGAAACTTTACTTGCAAGCAAAGTCTCGGGAGCCTCGTTCTCATTTTGCGGGACGTCTTCGTCGCTGCTGTTTCTTTCATTTTCCAATTTTGTCTTTAGCGCAACCAGTTCCTTCCTGATTACTGTAAAAGTTCAATACTTTGTTAGTTATTTATCTTTTAATTATATATATTTGTTTACAATAGATTACGAATGTTATAATATGAAACGAAATAATTATATGTCTCCGACATAGCGTACAGGAATTATAAAAATTATTCAAAAAAATTATTAACAATAGAACAATTATTATTATTCCACTGCATATTGTTATTATTAATATAATATTGCTAACGTTTAGCTCTCTACGCGTATTCATTGTCCCTCCAAGCTCTCTTCGTATACCGGGTGCAGGTAAATTACCGACGGAAATAATGAATGTCGGCGAACGCCGGCAAATTTGACTAAACCGGTATAGGAAGAAAAATGTTACGGACGACAGGCGGGAAACTAATTTTTACTTACGAAATTATATTTTCACATATTGTATCGGAGAAAAAGAAAACAAAATTCGATACTACTGAAGCTTTTAACGTGACATAATGCGCATAACACCGATGCCACTAATATCAATTACTTCGTGAATAAAAAAATAATACTTTGAAACAAAGGACGATGACAAAAACGATCGTAGCACCGGGACGCGACAAAATCGTGGCCCGGCGCGACAATGTCGCGGGCACCGGGTAAAACAAGGGCAAAATTACACTTACCGTTTACTGCCACGACACTGCTAGCGTATCGGCATCCTTTATAACGAATATTGCATTCGTCTCCTTTCGTACTTATATCCACCGTTTTGCAGATATAATATACACCGTCATCGAACAGCACTAAGGCAAACATATTTCACTAACTTCGCTCGCACGTTCCACCTTCGACGTTCAGTGAGACACTGGCTTCGACAACAAAGAGTCTCGAGGACAAGAATGTTTTGTAAACATAGATCGAACGCTAGATAGGTTCTCGGAAGTACCATGGGCCACTTTTTTACAAACCACTGATTTTCACTGAGAATAAATCGTAACCAGCAAACATCTATTCGCGAACACTCCTTCGCACGCACGTTTCGCATTCGACGTTCAGTGAGACACTGACTTCGAGAACAAAGACCGTTAAGGGCAAGAGTGTTGTTTGTAAATATCGATCGAACGCGGTCCTCGAAAGTACCATTAGCACAATTTTTTTAGTCCAGACAAAATTGCGCTTGAAATAAAACGTAAATGTCGATATCAACACTTGCCGAAACTATTTTACACAAATACACTTTGAATAAAATGTAATTAGTGCTATCACAGCAATACACGCATTGCGAAATACGCGAACGGAGAAATAACATTTTTCGTTGCGATATGTAAGGGGGCAAACCGGCACCACCTATACGATGTAATGTTGATTGTGGGGACCGAACCGAAAAACAATGACTTGTACACCAAGTCGTTCGATGTGGTATAACCCTTCGTGGTTACACTTCTCCCACCGAGCACGGTGGTCACTCTGCGTCGATTTTACCCGGACCATCTTTGACCGCGTATTGCGTCCAAACTACCGGCTTGAAAAATATTTAAAAAATTACAGAATATACTTTAAACTTTGTAGATAATTTGCAACAACAAAAAAATGCTCAATATTAAATTGCAACATATTTTTAAAAATTAATTAATTAACTTATTAATTAACTTATTAACTTATTAAATGACTTATGTGAAAAAAGATGTTTTTTCACTAAAAAGAAATCATAGCTCCGTAAATAAAAGATCGATTTAACTCAAATTTTAACCTGATACTCTCTAAATATCGCACTTTTGATAAAAAAAAAAATTATCCTAGTGCCCGCTACAAAAAATGTATTTATTCTGGACAAAGTCCCGTTGGCCACATGGAACTATTCGTTTTCGCGCCGAAAGATCGATCTCGGGTCGATTCGACCCAGAGTGACCACGACGGGATAAGGATGATTGCCGGGACCGACGATGAAAACAAATGATCGGTAATACTGTCTCTGCAGACAGTACTATCAGGTCATCAGAAAACTTAATGAAGCGTGCATTATAAACGTGTAAGCGGTGAGACGAACATGGAGAGCAGTGAGATGATTTGATATGTAATGATACATGCCGGTACCGGTCCTTACGATGTAACTGTAAATATCGGGTCCGGCCCTGAAAAAAAAAACCGGTCCCCGCAACTACCCTTACAATACACTAACTGGTCCCGATATGTATCATTACAATACCGAACGAAACATTTAATTTCTTTCATAAATCGCGAATAATATAAACTGCAAAATAATGTTGACCTGTCAATGCACGATTTGTTGGTTTTATGGCCAACCAATGGTTCATATGCAGACTCCGAACAAAAACAACTATCAAAGTCATTGCTGCAGACTTATCTATGCTCTGATTAACTGTGATCATCGCAGCTGTAAGTGAATTTTTCCTTTGGTCGTACCGAAATTACTATATTACAAAGTTTGGCTGTATTGTCACAGGGAATACAGTAAAAAATGACAATCCTTAAGATTCTTGATCAATCTTCGTGATTGTGTAATGATAGGAAGAGAGAATGCGTGACGAATAAATGTAATTTTAATATGTAATGGTCGATATCGGTACCGTTTTCTAGGTTGTATGGGTGATTGCTGGGACCGGCGTTAAAAATAAATGGTCGGTCCCCGAAATCAACATTGCAACGTAACGAACGGTACGGATATCGACCATTACATATTAAAGTGAATTGTTTCGCCATTATCTCGCCCATTATATCAATATGCTATCACGAACGCTGATCACGATCCTTCAGGATTGATATTCTTACAATATATCCTGTGGCGAAAACCCAGTTTTTCTGTAATATAGTAATGTAATATAAGAATGTCAATATGACCAAGGAAAACATTTTCTTGCAGCTGCGTTACTCGTAGTCAATCAGAGCATGCATAAGTCTGCACCATGGCTTTGACAGTTATGATTTGATTTAAAGGTCTTGGTGTAAACCATTGAGTGCTGCATCGTGCATTCACAATTAAAAATTAGTGTGCAAATTATGTTATGATTGCAATTTACCAAAATAAGTTTTAGTTCTGTATTGTAATGATACATATCGGGACCACTTAATGCGTTCTAAGGGTAATTGCGGGGACCGCTCTACTGTTTTCAGGGTCGGACCCGACATTCACCGTTATACCATTGGGATCGGTACCGGCATGTATCATTACATATCGAAACATACAATGAAACATCGTTCTGCAGACGAGTTTTGAAATTACGCTTGATCAAGTCTTACTGTGATATATTAGCAATGTTAGGCACGGCCGTTGTCTAATATCTTAATATCGTACGATTTTAATCGAGCCTACGTCGAAACGATCGGACAATTGAACTTGCATAGGTCAGCGTTTATGGAATAAAATAAGAATATATCGACAAGAATGCTTGCAAAATTTGAAGTTTTGATCAATTCATGAGGTGCCGAAAGTTTCGTGTTACGACTTTTTTACTTGAAGGCTTCAGCATCGCACTTACACGATACACGATAGAGACACGAAAAGCTTACGAATCAGCTTGCGTGATTCGTAAGCTTTCATTGTTGCAGATTATCTATGCCCTGATTGACTGTGATTATCGCTTCTGTAAGGGAATTTTTTCTTTAGCCGTACAGACTTACTATGTTGGAAAAGTTGATTGTATTGTCACAGGGAATATTGTGAAAAATGGCAATCCTTAAGATTCTTGATCAATCTTCGTGATTGTGTAATGATATGAAGAGAGAATGCATGACGAATAATTGTCATTGTAATATGTAATGGTCGATATCGGTACCGTTGGTATCGTCCAAAAATGGCCGGGGAAAAAATGGCCGAGGAAAAAGGGCCGGGGAAAAAATGGCCGAAGGAAAAAAAGGTAACGTCCGAAAATGGCCGGGGAAGAAATGGCCGGGGAAAAAATGGCCGAGGAAAAAGGGCCGGGGAAAAAATGGCCGAAGGAAAAAAAGGTATCGTCCAAAAATGGCCGGGGAAGAAATGGCCGGGGATAAAATGGCCGAGGAAAAAGGGCCGGGGAAAAAATGGCCGAAGGAAAAAAAGGCCCCGGAAAACAAGGTCGATGGAAGAAAAAACCGGCGGAATAATGGGCCGGCGGAAAAATGGGCGGATCGAAATGGGTATTTAAAGTCGCTCCAGCCTGTGGTGTTCATTTCCTAAATTCGACGAATTAAAGAGAAAAATGCAATTACTTCTCAATATTGCAAAAATCTGAAAAAATTAATGTGTATTAAAGATACTAAAAACTTTAATTTTACATATTAATAATTCCAAAATATTATTAACAAATTGATTAAAAAATAAATTGTTCACCAAATTTATGGCAACTTAACTTTTTTTTTCTACAAAAATGATTTGTTTATTTTTTTTTAATACGTATGAATTTTTTCAGATTTTTACAATATTGAGAAGTGTTTGCATTTTTCTCTCCAATTCGTCGAATTTAGGCGAAATGAACACCACACGCTACCTTAACGCCAAACCTAACATCCTGTATCCCGTATACCCCGTGTAAAATGTTCCTTCTCTTTAAAGGCGGATATATTTGTACAGATTTCGACATCCCTCCGAAATGAAAAAGGAGAAAAAGGTAGTAAGATTGTCTATTTGTCTCTCTCGTTTATTTTTTCTCTTCGTCTTAATTTTGCTAGAACGTACTCTTGAAACCAAAACACCGGCAAGCAGTTCCCATGCAATAGATTGAAGTGAATTCTATATATTTAGTACACGCGTATAAAGAATGTTTATTTTGAACTGATCACCTCTGTTCTAAGTACAAAGCATTTGTAGGACAAATTCATTTATGACCGGCATCTACACTCAGCAAAAAAATTAAGGGAGCAGTTAAATTTTACCGTTTTTTCACTGATTTTTGAAGCGCTGTAAGTTTGTGAAAAATGATCGAATCGTAATAAAACAAAATGCGTTTTAAAGCTTCATATCTCTAGTTTGAAAATCAATGCAGTCTTTTTTTTTTTAAGCAACACGCTCGGCATGAACCTAAGGAATAGCGGGAAGGAAATTTTCTCAAATTTTTTGTCGTTTTCAAAGTCGTCCACGGGCACAAAAATTTTTTTTCTGGCTTTGTCAATACTGGGGTCCTTTAGCCTGGTTCTTCAGCTTCAAAATGGTGTTTTGTTCATCTCTGTACGACCATTTGTCGCTGAGATATGGGCATTTAAAGGAAAAAGGAGCTTTTTTCGTAGATCATCAATATCTCATGAACTAATGATCGCACAGCGAGCTAAAGGTAGGTTTTGTAAACTGGAAGAAATGCTCTAAAAGTACCTTCTGGTACTTTAGAGATTTTATTTTTTTATGTAACCTTAATATTGATTTGAAAAAGACCAAAAAAATGGACTTTTTCCCCGTTTTGGAAAATCCACGTCAACTTGGCAGATATTGCGATAATGACTCATGTTTTTAGGATTTTTTTTAGTTCAATACATGCCCAACGACCCCCCAAGATTAAAAAATTTATGTGCTGAACCGTTGTTTTTTCCCGAAGCGTCAAAGTTTTATCAATAATTAAAGGAACACTTATTGTTCCTTAAATGGCATTTAATGATGACTAAAATAAAAAAAAAACTTTTCCGTTGTTTTTCTCACGGTTTCGCAATAACTACTCTTTTAATCTTTGAAAAAGAGAAAAATTAAAAATTTTGAATTTTTCTGAAAAAAAAAAAGTTCGTAGGCATTTTTGTTTTTTTTTTGTTTTTCATTTCAAAGATTGTTCATAAGAAATTGTGAGAAAAATACCGTTTTTTAAGCAAAAAAAATCAAAATTTTTAATTTTTCTCTTTTTCAAAGATTAAAAGAGTAGTTATTGCGAAACCGTGAGAAAAACAACGGAAAAGTTTTTTTTTAATTTTAGTCATCATTAAATGCCATTTAAGGAACAATAAGTGTTCCTTTAATTTTTGATAAAACTTTGACGCTTCGGGAAAAAACAACGGTTCAGCACATAAATTTTTTAATCTTGGGGGGTCGTTGGGCATGTATTGAACTAAAAAAAATCCTAAAAACATGAGTCATTATCGCAATATCTGCCAAGTTGACGTGGATTTTCCAAAACGGGGAAAAAGTCCATTTTTTTGGTCTTTTTCAAATCAATATTAAGGTTACATAAAAAAATAAAATCTCTAAAGTACCAGAAGGTACTTTTAGAGCATTTCTTCCAGTTTACAAAACCTACCTTTAGCTCGCTGTGCGATCATTAGTTCATGAGATATTGATGATCTACGAAAAAAGCTCCTTTTTCCTTTAAATGCCCATATCTCAGCGACAAATGGTCGTACAGAGATGAACAAAACACCATTTTGAAGCTGAAGAACCAGGCTAAAGGACCCCAGTATTGACAAAGCCAGAAAAAAATTTTTTGTGCCCGTGGACGACTTTGAAAACGACAAAAAATTTGAGAAAATTTCCTTCCCGCTATTCCTTAGGTTCATGCCGAGCGTGTTGCTTAAAAAAAAAGGCTGCATTGATTTTCAAACTAGAGATATGAAGCTTTAAAACGCATTTTGTTTTATTACGATTCGATCATTTTTCACAAACTTACAGCGCTTCAAAAATCAGTGAAAAAACGGTAAAATTTAACTGCTCCCTTAATTTTTTTGCTGAGTGTATATCTACATATATCTCTCTATATAATAAAAATATCTCGCCGCCGCCGCCGCCGTGTAGGATAATCGAGGGGGAGGGTCAGCTTCACCAAACCGCACGGTGAAGGTGACCTGGGAAGGGACTTCGGATGATTTTTTCTTCAAGGAAGTCCTTCAAGGGGCCCTGGGGCCTGAATTTTTCTAAGTCCCTTAAGGCCCCCTATTCTGGGTATTATAAAATACCCAGATATATTATCTCTATATTATAAAAAGATCTCGATATTTTTTATATACGGACATAGGCCCGCCATGACTTAGCGGGCCTATGTTTTTGGAAAAGCACTAAGAAAAATCTGGTATTTCGGAGTCTATGTTTTTGAAAAAGGCCATGGAAAGATCCGCGCTTGGGGGCCTATGTTTTTGGAAAAGGACTTAGAAAAATCAGGCCTTAGGGGATTTATGGTTTTGGAAAATGAAAAACGGACATGTGAGCGCGCGAACGAGGGATACGGGATCTGAGGAACGGAAGGGGGGTCCCGATGGATATGGATTCTGAGCGATGGGAGGGACGTCCAGAGGGATAGGGGTTCTGAGAGATGTGGGTCCCGTGATAGGTAGGATTAAATTATGTAGGGTTAAGTTAGGTAGGGTTAAGTTAGATAGAATTAAGTTAGGTAGGATTAAGTTAGATAGAATTAAGTTAGGTAGGATTAAGTTAGGTAGGATTAAGTTAGATAGAATTAAGTTAGGTAGGATTAAGTTAGATAGAATTAAGTTAGGTAGGATTAAGTTAGATAGAATTAAGTTAGGTAGCGTCAAGTTAGGTTGGGTCAAGTTAGATATTGTTAAGTTATGTAGGGTTAAGTTAGGTAGGGTTAAGTTAGGTAGGGTTAAGTTAGGTAGGGTTAAGTTAGGTAGGGTTAAGTTAGGTAGGGTTAAGTTAGGTAGGATTAAATTAGGTGTAATTAAGATAGGTAGGGTTAAGTTAATCAGGTTTACGGCGTCAAGGGGGGGAAGCGCGCGAAGCGCGCAGGGGGCGCAGAATATTATAAAAGGGCTCTCTATATTATAAAAAGATCTCGCCGCCGCCGCCGCCGCCGCCGTCGCCGTTTCAAGAATCGAGTGGGGGTCAGCAACCGGGGAGGGGGGGGGGGGTCAGCATGCCCCGGTTCCTGCCCCCCCCCCCCCGCGGGGTGGTCCATAGTAACCGTTTCCATGGCAACCATTCCCATAGTAACCGTTTCCATGGCACCCATTGCCATAGTAACCGTTTCCATGGCAACCGTTACCATGGCAACCATTGCCTTAGCAACCGTTACCATGTCAACCATTGCCATGGCAACCATTGCCATGGCAACGACTCCATTGCATTTTCAACGAGTGGTATCAAGTTGACCATGGAATTTTCAGCGAGTGGTACCAAGTTGGCCATAGCATTTTCAGCGAGTGGTATCAAGATGGCCATGGAATTTTCAGCGAGTGGTATCAACTTGGACATGGACTTTTCAGCGAGTGGTATCAAGTAGGCCATGGAATTTCCAGTGAGTGGTATCAAGTTGGCCATGGAATTTTCAGCGAGTTGCATCCAGTTGGCCATGACATTTTGGGCGAGTGGTATCAAGTAGGTCATGGAATTTTTGAAGAGTGGTATCAAGTAGGCCATGGAATTTCCAGCGAGTTTTTCGTGAAGGCCGGGGTCAAATGACACACTAGAGGTAGAATTTTTCTAAGCCCCATGAGGGTTCTCGAGGGATAGGGGTTCCGAATACAGGGGTTCCCGAGAGAAAGGAGTTCCGAGTACGAGAGTTCCCGAGGCATAGGGGTTGGAGTATGGGAATTCCCGAGGCATATGGGTTCGGAGTATGGGAGATCTCGAGGGACAAGTTAACCCTACCTAACTTAACCCTTCCGTGTAACGGGGTTCCCGAGGGATAGGGGTTCCAAGTATGGGGGTCCCGAGGGATATGTATTTCAAGTATGGGAGTCCCGAGGGATAGGAGTTTTGAGAGATGAGGGGTCCCGAGGGATATGAATTCTGAGGGATGGGAGGGATGTCCCGAGGGATAGGGGTTCTGAGGGATGGAGGTCCCGAGGGATATGTATTTCAAGTATGGGAGTCCCAAGGGATAGGGGTTTTGAGAGATGGGGGGATCCGAGGGATATGGATTCTGAGGGATGGGAGGGACGTCCCGAGGGATAGAGGTTCTGAGGGATGGGGGTCCCGAGTTAGGTCGAATTAAATTAAGTAGGGTTAAGTTAAGTAGTGTTTAGTTAACGAAGCTACCTCTATGATGAAGTATGTTGATCAATTTTGGCTTCCTCATAGAGGAAGCTTCGTTAAAAGTTTAAATTACTGGGAAAGCAATTTGCAAGATTCTACTTTGCATGCTTTTTCCAATGTTTTACAAATCAAATTTTTGTAAAAATGTAACCACTAAACCGATTTGAACCCGGTATCTCGTAATTTGCACGATCCAGCGCGGGAACGAGATTTTTTAAAATATTCAAAATGCCATAAAATTTGAACGGCTGGACAGATCCGCGCCAAATTTGTACTCAAAACGTAGTCCGTGATTGTCCATATGTGAACCAAATTTGAGATAATTCTGCAGAAAAAATTTCCCCATTTTTTTCGTGTCGGTTTTTTTTGTTTTTCATTCCGCAAAATCAAAATTTACCGACATAATGACCGATTCCTTAAAGAAATTCATCATTAATAATCAATAAACGTAATGATACGTTCGAAATTGCAATCCGATGTCTTATAATGTACAGGAGTTAAATTACTTACAGACATTTGAAAAGAAAATATATATGGGGCATTCCATACCGATTCGACCTGGGTCGGACCCTCGACCTCTCGGATTTGGTCTAAATTTTTTTATATGATTGGACTAACTCCAAAAAGTACTGAAACATTTTTTTCAGATTTTTTTCAGTTATTTTTTTTACGATTTTTTAAAGGTAACATATCGTTAGCCCAAATTTAAAAATCTGAAAAAATTCTCAAAAATTCTGCATGAAATAACAAAATTCTTGAGCCTAAAGCCAAAGTGGGCCGGATTTTTCTTCTATTTAAAAAATAAAAAAAATCATTAAAAAAATATCGGAAAATGATTTTTAAAATATCGAAAAATTATTAACTGTTTCTAGAATATTTTTGTTTGTAAAATAGAACTTCCTAGAATTTTATACGATTTTTCCAAGCAATTTGACCTACTTAAAAAAATCGTCTGATATTAGTACTGACTCTGATTAGTACTGATTAGTACTGACTCTTCATACGATTTTTTTAAGTAGGTCAAATTGCTTGGAAAAATCTTATAAAATTCTAGGAAGATCTATTTTACAAATAAAAATATTCTGGAAACAGTTAATAATTTTTCGATATTTTTAAAATCATTTTCCGATATTTTAAAAATAATATTGCGATATTTTTTTAATGATTTTTTAATTTTTTAAATAGAAGTAAAATCCGGCCCACTTTGGCTTTAGGCTCAAAAATTTTGTTTTTTCATGCAGAATTTTGGAGAATTTTTTCAGATTTTTAAATTTGGGCTAACGATATGTTACCTTTAAAAAATCATAAAAAAAAAATAACTGAAAAAAATCTGAAAAAAATTTTTCAGTACTTTTTGGAGTTAGTCCAATCATATAAAAAAACTTAGACAAAATCCGAGAGGTCGAGGGTCCGACCCAGGTCGAATCGGTATGGAATGTCCCATATATATCTCTATATCTCTAACTTTGCGGAAGCTATAGCGCGAAAATTTATTTTTTTCAAAATTATGATTATGCTCTAAAATCTGAATTTCTTAACGGATTCGCACCAACTACAATCCCATACAATATTCTATGATAGCCAACGTGCGTGCCAAATTTGAAGAATATTCTTAAACAAGCAACCCGGCGCCCCGGAGGGGCGCCGGGTTCCCTGTTGGGGGGCTCTGCCCCCCAAGCCCCCCGGAAAATGACCCTGCGGAAAAAATGTCCCTTCGGGACATGTTTCCCTGGTGTCATTTTAAGGCACCCACGTGGACGTCGCGCTTCGCGCTCCGTATGGTTTGGACGTCGCGCTTTGCGCTCCGTATAGTTTGGACGTAGCGCTTCGCGCTCCGTACGGTTTGGATGTTGCGCTTCGCGCTCTGTACGGTTTGGTACGGTTTAAAAATGATGTAGAAAATAATCCTAAAAAAATACCTATGCCTTGTAGTAATTTAGGAGTACGTAGCAAGTTTCAGAAAAATTGTATTGTTGACTGCGAAGATTGAGACCTATACATACGTATATTTCAACCTGAAAAACTGTATTGTGGTAGGTTAAGACTATTTAAAAATGATCTAAAAAATAATATAAAGAAAGTGTTTCAGAATCAAGGTAATTCAGGGTTACGTAGCAATTTTCAGCCGAATCCATCTGTTGACTGCGAAGATTGTGAGCCGGACACAATTTTAGACCTATAAATGCCAATTTTCTTGAAGTAAACACCTGTAATAATACAGAGATAAATTTCCATACTTCATGGGCATATTTTACAATGCTAGACTAAGATATATTCCAAATTTGAAGTTGATCAGTCCATTCAGTTCAGAGCCTCTGAGTGATACGGACGTCCGAATACCACAAAATCCAGTCTACGCAGCGAATCATACTTAATAATTAAATGTCTATATTCTGTTACACCAAGAATATGCATTTTACTTTGTTTAAGAAATCTGCTGAAAAAAAATGTAAATAAATAAAAATTATAACAACATTTTCCTATGAAAACTTATTTAGTCACGAGGAGCGCGAATTCAATAGGCACTTTTGTGCGTTTTTTCAAAACGTGAGTGCCTAAAAATGACGGCAGTTATCGTGTAATAACGAAATCTGCACACATACGCACGCACGCACAATAAAAAATGATATATCAAAATATTATAGCATTTGCTACAACTAAATAAATCACTTTATGTATTTTCCGAACAAAATATGTACCATTTTCTAAAGTTTCTCCGTGACCTTCACTGGATAATTGTATTTGTCCTCGTACCAATGTTTGTAATCGCTTATATCCACGCACTGTCACCACGGCGTACTGTTGGTTGCGAAATTTCAATAAGACATTCTCGATGAGTTCATATCTTATTAATTTTTCCACTATAATTTTTTGATGACTTCTTTCATTAGAAAATATTGTTTTAAACAAAAATGTACTTTTTATTACGTATATGAAATAATTATTCTTTAATGGTACACCAGCAGCTATTTTGTTGCGTACTTTTACAAATTGGGTACAGCAGTTTTAAAAAAATATTGAATTAAAAAAATTATTATCAATTATTCAATATTTCACGTTCCTGCCCGAGGTATTCGTCTTGTAAATCTCATCCCTGAACAGTTTTTTTATGACAACCGCAGTGTGACACTAAACCGAAACAATAGTAGATTGTGATACCAGTGCGTGAAGGCAGCCGTTATCGCGCGGTGGTTAGGAAGCGGCGCACTCGCCAAATCGAGTGCTAAAACGACACGAGGCGAAGCCGAGTGTTGTTTGTAGCACGAGAGACTAATCTAATGTCTAATCGCGAAGACGGCTCTTCGCGACATTTCTTGGTTTCTTCTGCATTCTTTGCAGAGAACAACTCTCGTTCACGGCCCTTCGTTTACAATTGCCACTCTCGGTAGGCGCTGTTTTTCTGTGGGTTCGAGGACTGATATGTCCATTGAAAATCTAAGCCCATCGCACTCGATAGGATTGTGTCCAATCGAGCATGTGTACAATCGGGTTTGTGTCCAATCGAGCATGTGTCCAATCGGGTTTGTGTCCAATCGAGCATGTGTCCAATCGGGCATGTGTCCAATCGGGCATGTGTCCAATCGGGTTTGTGTCCAATCGAGCATGTGTCCAATCGGGCATGTGTCCAATCGGGCTTGTGTCCAATCGGGCATGTGTCCAATTGGGCTTGTGTCCAATCGGGCATGTGTCCAATCGGGCATGTGTCCAATCGGGCTTGTGTCCAATCGGGCATGTGTCCAATTGGGCTTGTGTCCAATCGGGCATGTGTCCAATCGGGCATGTGTCCAATCGGGTTTGTGTCCAATCGGGTTTGTGTCCAATCGGGCATGTGTCCAATCGGGCATGTGTCCAATCGAGCATGTGTCCAATCGGGCATGTGTCCAATGTTGTGTGTCCAATCGGGTTTGTGTCCAATAATGATGTGTCCAATCGGGTTTGTGTCCAATGTTGATGTGTCCAATCGGGCTTGTGTCCAATAATGATGTGTCCAATCGAGTTCGTGTCCAATGTTGATGTGTCCAATCGGGCTTGTGTCCAATAATGATGTGTCCAATCGGTCTTGTGTCCAATCGGGTTTGTGTCCAATCGGGCTTGTGTCCAATCGGGTTTGTGTCCAATCGGGCTTGTGTCCAATCTCCATGTGTCCAATCGGGTTTGTGTCCAATGTTGATGTGTCCAATTGGGCTTGTGTCCAATAATAATGTGTCCAATCGGGCTTGTGTCCAATGTTGATGTGTCCAATCCTATGTGTCCAATCGGTCTGTGTCCAATCGGAATGTGCGCAAGTGGGTCCCTCCCAATATGTTTATGGAAAGCATCGAGGAGATCAATCGAAATCAGGTGGGAGTACCAACTATTATGGGAGGCGATTACAACGCGAGTGTAGGAGATTTAAACCAGCTAGAAATAAACTCATTAGATAATATGAACGTCCTAGAAAATCGCCAAAGCCTAGACGAAATAATAAATCGTCGAGGCAGATTGGTAGTAAGTGAGCTAGAAACATCCGGGTTCGTATTAATAAACGGGAGGACAAAGTCAGACTATCCAGCGCACTTTACTTTTATTGGGCCGATGGGCAAAAGCACGATTGACCTAACGCGGTTAAACTTTGCAAGATTCGAACTGTATTACGATAGCGTCATACTCCACCACACGGAAAGATCAGACCACTTAAAACAAAAAAAATGCACTGAACATAGAGGTACAAAATTCGGTAGCCCAAAAATTAACGCGCAGAAGTCCAGTTGAAAAAATTACTTGGAAAGCTCATTTAATAGAGCTGTACCAATCGTGTCTTTGCTCTCCCTCAGCCACCTACGCACTAGATCAGTCAGTACATGCACAAAACAACAAGCTCATGATAGCAATAAAAGTAGCAGCAATAAACTGCGATATGTTAAAAATTACTAATCCCGGAACAAACACCCGCACGTCACCAAAATCCTGGATGGACATAGAATTACGCCAGGCAAAAAAACGCACAAAAGAAGGCTTTTCCCTAGCCAAAGCGGTAGAATTTAAACAACCAGAGTTATCCGAATACATAAAGGAGAAGCAAAAATTTAAGAAATTATCCAATCAAAAGCAGAGCATATATTATAAAAACCAAATTACAAAAGCGTCAAATACAAAAGACTCGAAAACGTTCTGGCAAACTATAAATAGCTACAATAGAAAACTCCAAACACCGTGTCCGATAGAGATCAAAATCTGGGAAAAATATTATTCCGCAAATGGTACTCAAGAAATCCAAACATCTTTCACTCTCCCGCGCGCAGACCCACATTTTTTCCTGGACAAAAGTATAGATATCTCCGAAGTAAACCATTGTATCCGACTACTAAAAACAGTAAAGCACCTTTCCTCGACGGCATCGCGAACGAATTTTTTAAAGCACTCCCCCCAAACTGGCAATTATTTTTACTTTCTATGCTCAACGAAATATTGCAGACAGGAACTGTGCCGACACAGTGGGGGGAGATTAAAACTATAGTACTGCACAAAAAAGGCCCCAAGGGCGACCCAAAAAATTATCGGCAAATAGCGCTTTTTAACAACGTGTCGAAAATTTTTACGCAAATACTAACGAAAAGGCTACAATTTTTATCGAAACAGCAACATCTTCTACCAGAAAGTCAATGCGGATTTAGAGAAGGAAGAAGCTGTATAGACAATTTGTTTTGCTTGAACACGGCAATCCAGTGCCCAATTTCGAAACAAGGACGGTATATGTACGCAATCTTTATAGATTTCAAACAAGCATTTGACTCAGTCAGTCACACAAAACTATGGAACAAACTCATAGAATTAGAACTCAACAGTAAACTTTTACAAGCCGTAATAAATCTCTACCAAACTCTAAGGGTGCGATACTTTATAAACGGAGAATATTCGGCAGAAATGCAAATATGCAAAGGAACTCCGCAGGGTGAACCACTTAGCACATTACTTTTTCTATTATTTATAAGCGATATCGAAACACATTTTATAGCAAGCGGACTAACGGGATTCGGCCTGGAGGGTACACGCGAAATACTGCTGCTAGCTTTCGCGGACGACATTGTTATCTTAGCAGAATCGCCTCAAGACGTAAAACGGAAACTGAACGCGCTCAATAATTACTGCGATCTAAATAACCTCGAGGTAAACGCGTCGAAAACAAAAGTTCTCCCCTTCCATAAAAGGTCAAACTGCATCAAATTCCCATAATTCTACCTCGGAAACGAAGAAATCGAATCAGTTAAGAGCTATACGTATCTAGGCATTCTATTTTCAAGCTTTGGAAAATTTAAATTGCCGGCCCAAGAAAGAATATCGAAAGCGAATATAGCAATAGGAGCAACTAAAAAAGCGCTAGTAAAATCAAAATGCAAATCTATTGAACCGGCAAACAAACTATTTGATTCCATTGTAAAGGCAACTCTATTATATGACTCCGAGATTTGGGCTCACTGTTACTTAAAATCGAAACAGTCCAGATGAGGTTCTACAAAACTCTCTTACACTGGCCCCGCAACACACCGAATTACATGGTCCGACTCGAAATCGGAAAGCCGAAACTTGAGGTTCTTGTCTTTGAAAAGATGCTAAATTGGTGGTTTAGGCTGTTGGATATGCCAGAAGAGAGGCTCCCAAAAAATATTACCGCAAACTCCTCTACACGAACTCGGTCCAAAACGTCAATAATAAATTTAATTGGGTTACCGTACTAGAAAAGAAAATTACGGAGCTTGGCTTCCAACACGTTTTTGCAAGTCAGGACTCAAATCTAGCGAGACAAGAACATACTAACATCACAGAGACGTATGCACGTCGGATTAGAGAAGAGGATCTCGAAAGCGCCAATAACTCATCGTACTCCTCGATCTTTCATAATATCTCGATGTATAATAAATATTTAAAAGCCGACCTGCACATACACGTACTGCGCTTAATCAGCCAACTTAGAATCGCTTCCCAGAAGACCCCGAAAATCTATTGGAACGGCATGAAATA
The DNA here is from genome assembly GCA_963932165.1 of Pimpla rufipes. NCBI lineage: Eukaryota > Metazoa > Arthropoda > Insecta > Hymenoptera > Ichneumonidae > Pimpla > Pimpla rufipes. Next base: position 4,410,165 of record OZ010641.1, read on the forward strand.
CGAGCTGGATATTGAAAGCATTTGCCAGATATGTAACATGCGTAAGAGCGATTCTCTGCAGCATTTCCTCATGGAATGTCCAGCGAACGAAAATCCGAGAAAGCAATATTTAAAAAACAGGCGCAGTACAGCGGAAATACTAAAAATATACACAGCCGAAGAAGCAAACGCTCTGTTCAAGTTCTGCGCGTGCGCACTCAAAATTCGCGCTTTTTGACTAAATATATAATAATGTACTAAGCGGAAGATTACCGTAAATGATATATTATTGTTATTATTGTTGTATAACGGCTAAAAAATAATAATGGTCGCATACCCCCCTTGTAAATGGACACTAGCCTTTAATTTTACAATAAATTGAATTGAATTGAAAAAAATTGAATTGATAGTCATTGATCCTGCTTCTGTTAATAAACTATATGTCTCTCCTATTATTTACTTGAACGAACACCCAAATATTAATTTTTTATATAATTATTTATCAATAGATTTATTATTTACTCATGGTTACATTTAATAAAAAAAACACCTTGTTGATGGAATTTATCCCTATTTTACCTTCGATTTTTATAACAATAGTTTCACAATATTAATCGACAAATTAAAACGATCGCGGGGAGGAAGTCGTGTGATTCGGTGACGATGTTCCCCACGCTTACTCCAGACTTCTCCTTCTTCTAAAATAGTGTCGGTGGTGTGGTCTGTAGAAGATTTCAAGCTTTCGCGCCTAAAGAAATTACGTGTACGCACGATAGTACCCGACGATGCACAAACCCATCGGGGCGTTCGTCTTCGTTACCGTTATATTGTTCACCGTTGTGACCATGCGGTAGAGAAATAAAGCATTCGAATATATAAGCCTTTATTATTGTGTTATTATTGATTTGCATGGGATCCTGGCATAGTGAGTGTCGAAAACATCAACAGGTTATGGGCCCAGCACGAGTGAAAAAAGGACAATAATACGACCGCGATCGTCGGAGCGACGGGAATCGAAAGAGGTTAGGTTGACACAGTCGCGTGCAAAGTTAACCTACAAAGATGTCGAACAGTGTAACAACGAGAATAGAACTCTTGGCGAAGGACAACTTCGACACATGGCAAATCCAGGTGGAGGCGTTGCTGACGAAGAATGATACGTGGGGATACGTATGCGGAGACATCCCAGCCCCAACAATCAGAGAGGGCGATGCGTCGTCCGAGGCAGCACTCAGAACGTGGAACCAGATGGATAGGAAAGCCAAAGCGGATGTCATCTTGTCGATTAGCCCATCAGAGCTCAAGAGTATTAAAGGTTGTGCAACATCTCGCGAGGTATGGTTAAGACTTGAATCAATTCATGCGTCGAAAGGACCTGCCAGGAAAGCGACACTGCTGAAGCAGCTCACCATGTGTCGAATGCAGGAAGGCGACGACGTCCGCACGCACATGAACGAATTCTTCGACTCGGTGGACAAATTGGCGAGCATGGAAGTCGAAATAAACGCAGATTTCTTAAGCATTTTAATGTTACAGAGCCTGCCCCCGAATTTCGAGAACTTCCGTTGCGCCATTGAGTCAAGAGACGAGTTGCCGAACCCAGAAGCGCTAAAGGTGAAAATCCTGAAGGAGTACGACGCCCGGAAGAGTAACATTAAAGAAGAGAGCGGAGACGCGTACTTGGCGAAACGGAATAACGCCAACCGATGGGCCAAAGGGAAGGCCAAGGCCAAGACGGGTGATGGAAAACCTGCGAAAAAGGATAAGTCTAAAATAAAATGTTTCAAATGCACCAAATTCGGACATTATGCTTCAGAATGTGCGTGGGCCGCGAAAGGCGATGGAGACGACTCTGAAACCGCCGACGAGGCTTACTTCTTCAGCGAGCAGTCGACAGGAGACGAAGAAGCGAACCAAGCGGAATGCATCCAGGAACAAAAGTGGTGCCTCGACAGCGGGTGCACCTCGCATATGTGCCTTGACAGAGCCCGGATGTGCGAGGCAACGGAGTGCAAGACCAAAATGAATCTGGCGAACTCCAAGCACACAAACGCAACACTGAAGGGTACCGTCAGATTGGCGGGCACGAACGGTACGGAAACACAGACCGTAAGTCTGACCAACACGCTTTTTATCGAAGATTTGAGGACTAATCTTATGTCAGTCGCGAGGATTACAGATGCAGGACGAGAAGTCCTATTCAGAAAACACGATGCGAAAATAATGACTCCAGATGGCGACGTAAAAATGGTAGCAGATAGAATCGGAAATTTGTATTACATCAGACAGCCAACCGAAGAAACGGCGGCAGCGTTCACGGCGAAGGACAGCAACGTGGAACTGTGGCACAGAAGACTAGGTCATCTGAATTACAAAAACCTACGAGAACTACAAACTAAAGGAATAGCATCCGGGACAAATATTTACGAAGGAAACACACCCACACCATGCGACATTTGCAACAGATGCAAGATTACGCGGAAACCATTCGAGGAGCGCACGGGAAGGAGCAAGGAACCACTGGAAATAATACACTCCGACGTATGCGGCCCCATGCGAGTGAAATCGGAAGGAAACTCAAGGTACGTCTTAATGTTCATTGACGATTACTCGCGATGGTGCCACGTCTATTTCCTGAAAGCGAAGAATGAGGTATTCCAGAAATTCAAGGCATTCAAAACGCTGGTGGAGAAACAAACCGGGAAACGAATAAAAAGCCTTCAATCGGACAACGGGAAGGAATACTGTAAAAACGAATTCGACGAATACCTGAAGGAAGAGGGAATTTAAAGAAGGCTGTCAGTACCCAATACACCAGAGCAAAACGGCGTAGCCGAAAGGAAGAACAGGACGTTGTTCGAGATGGCAAGGTGTCAAAACGCAGAATCGAAACTACCACAATCGTTATGGGCGGAGGCGGTAGCAACGGCAAACTATTTAAGGAACCGGTGTCCGTCGAGATGCATCGGCGACAAAACACCCTACGAACTTTGGCACGGGGAAAAACCGGATATAAGGCACCTCAGAGTTTTCGGTGCAAAAGAATTCGTATTAATCAAGACACAAGGAAAGGGAAAACTCGACGAAAGGGCCGACGAAGGACGAATGGTCGGATATGCAGAAAATGCCAAAGCATATCGAGTCAAGTTGAACTCCGGAAAAATAGTGTCAGCGCGGGACGTCCGTTTCGACGAATCTCAAATTTCAGAGATGAAAACAGAGATCGAAACTGCAAGCATCAAACCGAAGGAGCAACAAACTCCAGAACCACCAGAAACGAAGACAAACTGTACATGGAAGTACAGTTTGCACTAGGCGAAGCGCTAAAAGAAATCAAAAAGGCATCGGGCAACGACTCTACCATGCACGAAAAGGCAGGAAGAATGCTCTCAACTTTGAAAAACGGTAATTGCGCATGCAAGCTGCGGAAAGCTATATACGGGCTCAAGCAATCTGGAAGACTATGGTACGAAAAGCTCAAGAAAACGCTAACACGACAAGGATTAGAACCCACAAGATCGGATCCCTGCGTGTTCAAAGCCACAGGACAAGGAAAGACAACCATTGTTGTCGTATACGTGGACGACATACTCCTGATGTCAAACAACAAGGATCACGTCAACGAGATAAAAAGAAGGACTAAAATCCGAATTCAAGATGAAGGACCTCGGCGACGCTAAATACTGTTTAGGCATCGAGATCGACCAAGGCAACGGCATTTCTCTCAACCAAAGCAAGTACACGCAAGAAATACTCGCAAAATACAAGATGACCGACTGCAACCCATGCCCCACACCGTCGATTCAGTCAGCAAAGCTAAGCGACGGTACCACAAGTGAGAAAAAGAAGAGGCCGTACCGGGAGCTCATAGGGTCATTAATGTACCTTTCAGCCGCCACCCGACCGGACATATCACACACAGTGCACACCCTGGCACAGCACTGCGAAAATCCAAGCGAACAACACTGGGGCGCCGCCAAGAGAATATTGAGATACCTGAAAGGAACCGCAAACTATTCATTGACGTACCGAGGACCACTCCGAACAGTGGAAGCATACGTGGACGCAGATTGGGGCAGCGACACACTCACCAGAAAATCCTACACGGGATACGTATTCCTACTCGGAGGCGCCGCAATATCATGGAAAGCGCAAAAACAGCCAACAGTAGCGACTTCAAGCACGGAAGCCGAATATATCGCACTGGCTGAGGCAGCAAAAGAAGAATTGTACCAAAAACAATTCTTTAAAGAGCTCGGATTCGGCCGCCTCGTCGACGGAACCATTTATTGCGACAACCAAGGAGCCAAGCTACTATCCGAGACGACGAAATTTCACGCTCGGTCCAAGCACATCGACATAAGACATCACTTTAATCGCGATGCGGTCCAAGCAAGGGAAATAAACGTTGTGCATGTACCAACTAAAGACATGCTCGCAGACATACTCACGAAGCCATTGCCGACACCAAGACACAGCGAACTCACACACAATCTCGGACTTTCAAACAAGGAGAACTAGAAGTATCTACGAGAAGAAGGTCGGAAAATCTCAAGGCGCGTTCAGCTCGAGAGAGGGTGTAGAAGATTTCAAGCTTTCGCGCCTAAAGAAATTACGTGTACGCACGATAGTACCCGACGATGCACGAACCTATCGGGGCGTTCGTCTTCGTTACCGTTATATTGTTCACCGTTGTGACCATGCGGTAGAGAAATAAAGCATTCGAATATATAAGCCTTTATTATTGTGTTATTATTGATTTGCGCGGGATCCTGGCATAGTGAGTGTCGAAAACCTCATCATGGTCATCATTTCTCCTCTTTTGGACAGGAGGGGTTGTTACTAGGTGCGTCAATTTCCTTTGTCGTTCAATCTTCTTGGGTGGTATTTCTGCGTCGTGGATTGGAATTTTTCTGCACTGGATGGTGTGTTGTTTCACACCACCGACGATAAGTCACACTTCGTTATTTCTCTTCGGTTTTAAAAATCGATATTACCATTTACCCGGTGCTTAACATTTGGATAATTATGATTTAATATTCATTCATAATTAATATTTTTCGTTACCTTCTGTTCGTTTATTTGTTTTTCTAATGTTTTTTTCTCTACCCAACTGCCTCGACTTGACCCGTAGATTTTTAATTTATAAACAAACTCAATTAATTTATTATTTTATTTACAACTGTATTCCCACTAATTCACCATTAATTCACAAATCACGGCAACATAAAGAAAGGCACCACAAATGTAATTTGTTCAGATAAGTGGAGTACGAAAATGAGTGGAGATTACGAAAATGGTATGATTCACACATTTTTGGTCACTCTGTAGACGCGTCGCGAATCCCTGCGAAGAGTCACTGGAACGCACTGTCTTTCGGTTACTCGGTCGGGACAGTACCTGACCCATTTTCGATATGATAAGATTCACCGATGCACGCCCGACTCATTATACTTGCGATCTCCGGTGCCACACGACGCACCTCATATATATGGGTGACGCGTGAATGTATGTCCACCTACGGAAGCTACTCACACTCTCTCTATCGGTACGTCGTAGGCGTTGTACGCGCTATATTTTCGTCCGTGGTTTTTCGCAATTTCTCGGTGTCACCGACTGGGGCTGGGGGTGTGAGTTGTGTCGGTGGTTTGAGGAAGCTGTGGGCTCTCTATTGGTGCATTGGGTGTGGATGATTTGGGTGTATGCGCTGAGTAATCCGTGAAGAACTGTTTCTGAGTTTTCGCAAGTGTGATACGGTTAGCCGTGGAGCGCGCGGTCGGGCGTGCTCGGCTGTTATCGTGCGAGCGCGCGGTTTGTTTACTTCGTGCGCGGGCTCCGATTCACGTGTGCGGTGTATACGCTTGAATGCTCGATTATATTCGGTGGTGTTATGTATGTGCCGACGGATTGACTCGTTACGCGTGTCGTCCTGGTGACTGTGCGCTGCCGTCGAGATGGACAATGAGCCGCACACCAGCGGTCTGCCTCGCCGGGGCTCGACGGAGTCCGGGAGCGGCGGATCCGACAGTTTTAGCGAGGCTTTTGAGATGCAGATCCCGGGGGAGCGGGGGACGGATGTGCGTAGGAGTACGCTGGTGCCTGGTTCGCCGGGGGCTGGCCTTTTGAGCGGTCTCCCGTTTACGCGTGAGGATGTCGGGGGAATTGGGCGCGAATTGGCGGATGCCAGGAGTGTCATTGCTAGCGTATTGCTCTCTAGCAGGGAGTCTGTGGAGCGGCGAAAGAAGGTCGATGCGGCGCTGATGGTGTACAATGGGCAGTTCCACGCGCTCTCGTCAGCGTATCTGCAGGTGCTGGCGAAGTTGGAGGCGATCTCTGCCTGTCGTGACTTATTTGATGCAAGAAATCGTGATCGCGCTGCGGACGAGGTGGTGGGCGAGCCGGTACGTAGTTACGCGGCGGCTGTTGCGGGGCCTGGGATGGCAAACTCGGAGGTGCTGCGGCTTGCTCGCGGGCCTCCGCTCGTTGTGCCTAAGGCTACATCGAAGCGAGTGATAATCGAGCCGGCCGCTGCGAATGCGGCGCGTTTCGCGACGGCGGACGCAACGAGGCAGGCCCTTCATCGATCGGTCAACCCGGTTGCCCTCGGAATCAAAGTCTCGAGGATGTCGCGCGTGCGAAATAACGGTCTCCGCGTGCACGCTGCAGAGGGTGATTTGGGGCGGTTGAGAAATCTCGACAGCCTACGCGAGGCTGGGCTGACTGTACGGGAGGATATAACGCTGAAACCGAGAATGTTGCTACACGGCGTTCCTGCGGATATGAGTCGCGAGACTATTCTCGCGAATCTGGTTGCATTGAATTTGGCGGGACGTGATGTGCAGGACACGAGAATTATTTACGTGTACCCGCCGCGAGGGCGGTTCACGCGCTGCGTTGTCGAGATGTCGGCGGAGAATCGGAAGCATCTCATTGGCCTGCCGGAAGTATCGCTCGGGTGGTCAGCCTGTCGTTTGGCGGATCATGTCAGGGCGTTGCAATGCTTCAAGTGTCTCAACTTCGGGCATATTGCGACGGAGTGCCGCAATGACGTGCATTGCGGCTACTGCGCTGGAGGTCACCGTACGCGGGACTGTCGGTCGGAGGAGCGGCCGTTTTGCTACAATTGCGAATCGGCCCGGCTAGACGAACGCGATCATATGGCAACGAACGGAGTCGACTGTCCGATCCTGCGGAGGAGGATCGCGGAAAAGGCGCGCCTGGTCGATTATGGCTAGTGCGTGTAGGACTTCGGAGTCGCGGCGTGTTTCTGTGTGCCATGTAAATTGCCAGTCACTTTTCCCACATTTTGACGAGTTCACAGAGCACTTTAGGAAAAATCCGTTCACCGTTATTTGCATGTCGGAGACGTGGCTGAGGCCTGAGATTTCCGACGCAGTCGTCGAATTGCCCGGTTACTCGTTATTGAGGCGTGATAGGGTTGGTGTCAGAGGGGGTGGAGTCGGCGTCTATGTGCAGGAGGGAGTGCGTGCGTCTGTGCTTGCATCGTCGCCGTCGGTGTATTGCGGGCTGCCGGAGTTTGTGATCGTCGAGCTTAAACTTCCGTGTGCCTCCTCGCTGTTGCTTGGCGTGGTTTATCGGCCGCCACACGTCGGGCGGTTGAGTGTCTTTGAGGATCGGTTCGTGGAGATCTTACCGAAGTACCGGCACGCGCTCATTCTTGGGGACTTCAATGCCGATCTTAATGTGAGCACCCACGATAAGGAGCATCTGTTGCAGTTTGTGGCATCCAATGGGCTGTTTTTGGTGCCTCATGGCAATACGCATCAGACGGCAACTTCGAGTACGCGCATCGACTTGTGTATTGCGAGTAGTCAGTCGAGGGTGCTGTCGTATGGTCAGTATCCTGTTCCATTTTTATCTGCGCATGACCTCATTTACGTCGAGTACGATCTCAAGGCGCCGGTGCGTGCTGCAATAACTTTCAAGTGCCGAAATTTGAGGGCGATTGACCAGGATGCGGTCTGCGCTGATCTTACGGCCAGGGACTGGGAGCTGGTGCGTCGGGCGGAATCGGTGGACACGTAAGTGCAGCTGCTGACGACGGGTATTACTGCCGTCTTCGATGTGCACGCTCCTGTGCGTAGTGTCAAAGTTCGCCGTCGTGCTGCGCCGTGGTTGACGCCTGAATTGTTGGAGCTTATGCGTCGGCGTGATCGGCTCCGGAAAGCGTCGGACAAATTTAAATTAATTAAGCCCTATTTGCGTGCGCGTTTCGTGGTCGAGAGGAACAGGGTGCAAATACTCGTTGATGCGGCAAGGGACCAATATTATAGCTCGTGTATTCGCGAGGCCAAGAGTTCCGCGGAGACGTGGGGCAAAGTGCGGGAGCTGGGGCTGCTCGGCGCGGGGAAATCGAGGGCGGTTCCTGCTGTCGACTTGAATGTGCTGAACCGGGCTTTTCTTGCTGCGGGGCGGGGGCCCGATGTGGAGGAGGCCGCTCGTGACGCCGGGGACGGAAGGATGTCGGGTGCTGGGCCTCGAGAGGCGGCGGTCGCGGATCTGCAGTCTGGGCATGAGGAGGAGTTTTTCCGTCTGAGTGCATTCACGTCACGGGAACTGTCCAAGGCTCTGTCGCGGCTTACGTCGAATGCCACTGGGGTGGATGGTGTCAGTGCGGGTATGCTGCGCATTGCGTGGCCGGCGATCGCGGATGCCGTGCTGCACGTGTTCGATTGCTCGGTGGCGACTGCGGTTTTTCCGCTTTCGTGGAAGCGTGCGCTCGTGTGCCCTATACCAAAGGCGGCGTCGCCGTCATGCGCGGCGGATTATCGGCCGATCTCGATTCTCTGTGCGTTGTCGAAATTGTTGGAGAGACTCGTATCGGACCGGCTAAGGGGATATTTATTGTTGCGAGATTTATACGATCCGTATCAGTCGGCTTTTCGGAAATTTCATAGCACGCAATCGGCTCTGTTAAGAATTGTGGATGATGCCCGGCGGGCGCGCGATGAGAGAATGCTAACGATCTTTGTGTTCTTTGATTTTTCGAAGGCGTTTGACTGCGTGAGGCATGATTTGTTGCTGCGTAAACTGAGTGAGATGGGCCTCGCGCCGGAAGCGTTGGCGTGGTTCGCATCGTACCTACTGGGTAGATCGCAGGCGGTGTATGACTGTGAGGGAAATATGTCGGAGTGGGGCGATGTGCGCTCTGGGGTACCGCAGGGATCTGTCTTGGGGCCGTTATTGTTCACGGTATTCTTGCGTGGTTGCGGCGACACCATTGACGGCTGCTCTTACGGGTTCTATGCGGATGATTTGCATATTTATTGCCACTGTGCGCGTGATAAGCTTGCGGAGGGAATCGCGTGTGTAAACCGCAATATCGCGGCAATATCGAGATGGGCTGGTGCATGTGGACTTCGGCTAAACAGATCGAAAACGCGCGCGATGATTGTAGGCTTCGCGCGTGGTATAAATAGTCTGGATTATGGGCAACTTCCTCCAGTGTGTGTCGGAGAGGATGTGATTCCGTTCGAGAAGTCGGTTAAGTGTCTAGGCGTGATTCTTACGGACACTTTGTCGTGGCGAGACCAATTTGTGCGCGTCTCCGGGCGTATTAGCTCTATTGTGTACCAGCTTAAGTTGTGTCGAAATCGATTGCCCTTCGAAGTGAGGAAATCGCTGGTTTCTGCGTTGGTACTGCCTCACGTTGATTATTGCTGTCTTTTGTTCACGGATGCATCTGCCGAATTGGACCTTATGTTGCAGCGGGCCTTGAATCGCGGTGTGCGCTTTATTTTCGGCGTGGGTAGGAGGGAGCATGTCACTCCCTACTACTTGAGCTTGGGATGGCTAAAGGTGTTCGAACGGCGGCGTTATTTCTTGGGCGCATTTGTGTTTAGTTTGAAGTTTTTTGGTGCACCGCGGTACCTTTCGAGCCGCATCGACACACCGGCGCGCGTTCCGGAGCGCGTGACGCGAAACCCTCCCCAGAGTCTTGACTGTGCCGTTCCTTCCACGCCTACAGTGCTATATGAGCGATCGTTCACAGTTGCGGCGTGTGCCCTGTGGAACTCGCTGCCGGTGGAGTTCCGGCGCTGCACTTCCCTCGCCGGATTTAAAAGGGTATTTTTCGAGTCCCTGTTGAGCGAAGCTCGCGCGCAGTACGAGCGTCGGTAGTTTAAGTTTTTGCGTGCTGTTGGTGTGTTCTTATATTGAGTGTGTATGTTGGGTGTGTTTTTGTTGTTGCCGATTGAGCTGTAGGTTAGGATAGAGTAGATTTAAGGTAGATTTAAGGTAAATTTAGTTCCTGATGCCTGTACACTGTTTGTATTGATTATTATTATGTATGCTCGATGGTTTGTATGCACGGTGCTTTTAGGGGGCCTCGCCCCAGGGCACGAAATAAACGTCTCTCTCTCTCTCTCTCTCTCTCTCTCTCTCTCTCTCTTCTTTGCCTTATTTATTGTGACGTGATTTTTCGGAATCACGGTCACAAGATCTAGTTACCGGTGGATTCGAGTATTTTTATCGTATTATTTAAGTTCCGTGGCTGTCGCTCCTCGTATCGCCACGTTCCCTTCGTTTGTCGATCCCGGTACGTAGCGATGTAGTCGGTTTCGAGATTTGTTGGAGATGCGGGTCGGTCGCTCGACTCTGTTGCGGGGACGAGAGCTCAACGAACCGAGCATCCCAACAGAGGAGAGCGTACCGACGACTGTTCGCGCGGTGCAGCGAGGGTCCGGTGTAAATCCGGCGCCCTGAGAGGCGGAAAATGCACTGCGCTGGAGAGCGGGTAGTTTTTTGTGTTTGGGCAGAGGGCGGAGCAGCCCTCGTGCCCTTCGTCGAGAGTTGCGTAATCGCAAGCTCTCGCGCTAAGCGTTGAGGGAAGCGCTCGCGCGGATACGTCACTAGTTACCGGCAGAAATGCGCTCTCGTGCGATTATTCGGCGATAAGAGTGAGGGCAGTAGCTCCCGGGCAAGGGAATTTGGAAATAATGATAATTGCGCGGTCAAGGCGATCGCGTATATTAGGCAGTCGATCGCGGGCCACCGCCGAGGTGCCTCGCGGTATTAACGCGCGCTCCCGTGTTGACAGTTTTTCTGTCTGTCTCGCTCGCTCGCGTACGGTACTCGGGCCACGCACTCGCCCGTACGCGCGTTCTCGCGTGTGATTTTGCGTTCGAGATCTCGTGCTCGATTTCTCACGAGAAATCGTTGTGTTCTCGCGCCGTTTCTACGGCAAACTAAACGCAGTTCGGTGCATCGCGTTCCGTGCATCGTGAAGATGCAGTTCCTGAAATTCCGAAAATTCGGAAATTAACGAGTGATCTTTCCGTTCGAGCCCTGCCCCGAAAGAGCAGTGTTCGCGCGCAGTGATGCCGTGCGGCGCAGCCAGCCGAGTTCCGTGCACCCGCCGCTCCGCCCTTGAATATCGCTCGTGTCGTTGCCGCCGCCCGGGGCCAGCTGGTGAGTCGTTCTCGATTGTTTTTCTTCGGCGATCGAACTATTTTCGATCGCCGTTCTCGCAAGGTGTTCAACCCTCGTGATATCGATCTCGATTTTTCGCGTTTTCCGTGAGCTTTCGACACGATAATAATAATTGAAAATGATTATTTTTCCGGTTTTCGGAATTTCAACCAACGATTAAAGTTCGCGTTTGATTAGGTTTTCGCGATAGGCTATTTATTGGGCCATTACCTCGACCCTCTCTACCACGACCTAGTAGCCTGAGCGGCCGGACATTTCCGCAACCGTCCGCTCTCGCGAGTGCATCCAGTTGCGTTTGTTAACTTCACGCGACCGCAAGAGTTAACTAAGCGACCGTTTCCGTTAATGTTGTTCCCGATCGGTAGTTGTGCTCCCAACATCCGAGTTTTTTTGGGTTGCGTCGAGCCCGCTCAACTCGACGCGCGGGGCATACCGGTTTGTTAATTCCGGTGACACAAAAATGAACTGGCGCCACCGGGTTTGCGGATGCGCGAGCGTGAGTGGACGGCCGAAGGTGACGTTACCGCCCGTGATGTTTATGATATTCGCGTTCGCGCTTCCGCTCACGAAAAATACATCACATTATTCCATATAGAAACGATATATTACCGTAATTGATTTTTTTTAGTTAAAAACGTGTAGTCCCGAAAAATCACGGGACGTAACAGTACTATCTCATATTTGTGCCGGATTCTGAGGGGGACCCGTTTTACCCCGGAATTGTTTGTTTACCGGCGCTCAGAATTAATGATTAATATCGAATTTTTGAGTGAAAAGCAATAAAAAACACTTTGGGTTGTGTCATAGAGCCATTTTTTGCTTAGGGGGTCCGTTTTACCCCGGACTCCCCTATAATATGGTTTGACTGCTTGTTGCAGATACTGCCGGTTGCCTGGGCGCTCATGAGTCGAAAGACGGAAGACGCTTATCAAAAGGTATTACGAGTGATAGTCGACAAGCTGCTGCCGAATTTTCGATCGTCATTCGTAATAACCGACTTCGAGTATGGCCTTCAGAACGCCGTGGCGAACCTGTTTCCAGGTGCCACAGTCAAATGATGTTATTTCCACTACTGCCATGTGAGTGAATTTATCTTCGTGGTGTGTCTGTGTGTGTTGGAGGAACATTTGTTTTTGCTTCGTTTTTGTTTTTGTTTCTGTCTCCTTTTTGATTTTGTTTCATTTTTTTGTTTTGTTTTTGGTTCTTGTATACAAGCCGTATCCCATTTGTTGTTTCGTTACTTCCACAAATACCAGCCATCACGCGCGAGATTTTTACCAGAACTGTACTAAGAGATGCGAGATAGTGGTACCATATTTGATAGGGCTCTGATATTTTTGAGGGCCCTTCTGAAAAATCAGCAACGATTTTCAATCGTGATGAGGGTAAAAAAAACACCACCCAGAATTGGTGTCAACGGCGTGCTCTGTTGAACGCGACTTAATGAACCTAGCGTTCCTTCTGGCCAGCCTGATCGAAGAGGCCTTCGGTGTGCTTTGCGAACGTCTCGCGGAGAAACCGCAATGGTCAGAAATAATGGGGCCATTTTTTTAGTACAATGGATCCAGAAGGTCGGGATAGACTAATACTACGTGGACCGCGAATCCCGCCGTACAAACAACGTAATAGAACGGTACCACAGGAAGCTGAAGGTCAGGACCGCAACGAGGACCGAACTTTGCACATTTTTAGGTGAGCTTCTTTCCATTTTATTATTTTTTCGTTATTTTTCATATTGTATTTATAGAATTCTTATTTATTTAGATGCCCTGAAAAAGCTATTGATGGAAGAGCATGTAAAAACCGTCATGATTGACCACGGCTTAAATCCGCATAGAGGAAAAGACGCCAAAGCGTAGAAACGCAAGTAGATCCTAGTGTTGCACCCCGGAATATTTAAATTCTATTTCGAGGCGATGGGGAAATTTCTATTGCTCAATCGAACGCCCGGTCGGGGTGAACGATCGAGCGCGTGCCGGAATTAGCCGATGTCGAAATCGAGCGAATTGACACGAAATGCTTACGCACCGATTTTCGGTGAATCGCAGTGATCCACTGCAATTCACCGACAGTCGAAGAACAGACTCGGAGCCGAGCAGTCAGGCTCCTCTTAGACTCGGGTACCCTCACGTTGTAGAACAAACAGAAACGAATAGTAACAAACTGTAACTGTAACTCAGAAATATCTTTCTTTCAAATAAATTGTCTTTATGGTAAACCCGAGTTCGCGTGAGTCCAACTCTTTAATCGGCGAACGATCCTGAAAAACAAACAATTACCCTTCGACTCGTAACCTGATCAATTACCGAGTCGCCGGGCACAACATTTTGGTGGCAGCGGTGGGATCTGCCGTAAGCGAACCGGACACGCCACGAGGATAATCTTGAGGCGAGAGATCTCGTGTCGGGGGGCCACATTTCCCTCGCACGAAAAAAAACCCAGAGTCAAACCCGACACGCAGACGTTGGGACAAAGGACCTGGTGCGGTTTGACACGCAGTCGTCAGATCGTCAGACGATCGGGAGCGCAACCAGGAGGACGCGACTGACACGCTCGTTGGCCGAGGACCGCCGGCGACGAGAGCTACCGACGGACGAGGATAAAGGGTCGACCACGCCGGAGAGGACGATCGGGCCGACCAAGGACATCCAGACGCCGCAGCCAGGGGTCAACGTCCAGGCCAACACGGCACCGAGGACGACAGCCCTGACGACCAACAGCGCCATGGCAAGGATGCTGATTCTGTAAGTGGCGATTGCAATGTACATGTGCTAGGGTTTTTTTTATTACCAGAGCAAAAAGAAAAATTCTCGAACTAAAAAAAAAAAAAAATCGCGTAAACCCGTGCGACTGAGCCCGCGAGCCCAGATCTCTCGTTAACAAAAACCGAGACCCTTATTTGTGAATCCAAATAAGTTTGTAGCAACTTACGCGGATTCACAGTATTAATTCGCGAAAAACAGGAGGCCAGGCTAACACCAACCACTGTCCAACATAACTAAAATAAAAATAAAATAAACGCGAGGGGAAGCGCGGGTAATCCCGGGGGGGCCAACACATGCCCGGAGCTCGTGCCTCGTTGCCAAAGAGGAGGGCGAATTCCGAGGACTCGACCTTGCCGGCTGAGCCCGTTACCCCGACCACTGGGTTAGAGGCCGCGGTCCACGACATCACCTTCCGGACCCGGCGGGCCCTGCTGGAAAACTCGCCGACAGGGCGACTACCAGCGGCCACAGAAGCAGTGCTAGCTGCTAGTTTGCGCGCGCCTTTCGGCGTCAACACCGTCCGGGATACCGCGTTCGGCGGCCCCGACGACAGCCTAATGGATCCCCGCAGGGATGACACGCGACGCGTGACCAACGCGATGGTGGATCGGGGCATTGAGGAGCTAGGCGCCGAGCTGGACACCACCAACCGGGGGGCGGCTGGAGGCGCTGCGGGGCCCTCCCCTCAAGGGCCTGGTCGGTCAGAGGACGACGGAGACGACAGCTACCGTCTGGAGACGATGGAGGAGAGGCGGATCCGGGAAGAGCAATCGACGGTTCGGGAGGTCGATCCCCGGGCAAGCGCGCGGAGGAGGGTGGCGCAGGCCCTGCAGGGGGTGAGGGGCGATGAGATAGACCTCATCTGCCGTCTGCAGGAGCAGGTTGCGACCCTCACGTGCGAGCTACAAGCACTAAAAGAGCAAATGGGGGGAAATCCGCCGGGCGCTCCGGGAAATCCGCCGGGCGCCTCGGGTAATACGCCGGGAGCTACGGGTAATCCGCCGGTCCCGCCGAACAGGAACTCGCGGGGCTCCCCGGTCCAGAACGGCTGGGAGCCGCCGTACGGTTATCATCCGGACGCGCCCAACTACCCCCCGAGACGGGACGCGGACACGCTCGATTTGGGTTTGGCCTTGAAAAACATAAAGAGTTTCGATGGTAGCAAGCCCACGGAGCTCGACGGCTTCATAACCAGCTGCGAGACCGTGTTCGAGATGGTCTCTCCCAGCAGGCACGGAATATTGCTGAAGCTCGTGTTGAGCAGCAAAATCGGTGGCCAAGCCACCCGTGAGCTCAAGCACAAAAAAATAAATTCGGTGAGTGAGCTCAAAACCGAACTAGAATCCCTGTACGGGCAGCGCAAGTCCCTGGCAGCCCTACAGTTGGAGTTCAACGCACTCCGCCAGGGACAGGGCGAGGAAATCGCCGCGTACGCGGCTCGGACAGAGAAACTCACGATCGAGGTGATCGGAAAACTCTGCGGTGTCGTCTCGTCCGAGCGCGACGCGCTGACAATCGAGGAAGTCACGCGGAAGCACGGCCAGGCGAATTTCGAGAATGGCCTGCACGGGCAGGTCCAAATTCTTGTTCGCTCACGAAATTTCGCCACGCTGCACGAATCGATCGCCGGGGCGATCGAAATCAGCAACATGGTGCAGCCGAAAGGCGGCGCCGCCGGACAGAGCCACAACAACCGGCGATCAACAGCAGCTCCGGCGCAGGGGGCAAAGACCTGCTATAACTGCGGAAATGCGGGGCACCTGGCAGGGGACTGCACGCGGAAATCGGGCCGCGTGAGCCTGCCAATGGCCGGTCCAAACGACAAAAAAATAAATCAGGTGAACATCGTTTGCACGTACTGCAAAATAAAGGGCCACACCTGGCAAGAATGCCGGAAGAGGCTGAAGAAGAAGAAGGAAAACGGCCAAGGACAGCAGCAGCAAAACAAAGCGGCGAATAATCAGCCGGCGGGGAACGATAAGCCTCAGGCATCCAGCATGGCCGCCAAGAGCAACGTCAGCAGCGGGGCCGCGCGTACGCGCCTGCAGGTCAACACACTGGCCGTCCGGCACGTAGCGCAAGGCCGGAGCGAGACGGCCGCGGCCGAGAGAGAGACGCTGCGAGTATTGCAGATAACGCTCCCGGCCGCGAGCGATACGGCGGGCGACACCGCCGCTGACTTTGATATCGCTTGCCCTACTGCCTCTCGCGGGCTCTTGACCCTCAAGGCTGACACCGGAGCCCAATGCAGTATCGTTAAGTACAGCTGCTTGAAGGCCGAGGCGCGAATCGCGGACAGCGACGCTGAGTTGCAAGGGGCAGGGGGGAGTAAATTTTCTTCTCTCTGCAAGTCCGAAATTACGCTGAGAACACCGCGAGTATCCGTGCAGCATTGGTTTTACGTCGTGCCGGACGACGTGCCGTTGGCTGTGCACGGGCTGCTGGGGATGGACTTCATTAAAAAAACACAAGGCCGACATCCTCAGCGGCGAAACCTTTAAATTATTTGGCCACAGCATGCCGCTAATAGACGGACGCTCGAAGCTAACGATCGCGCCTCGCTCGGAAAAAATAGCCTACGTCGCGACGACGAGTAAATACGTCGGTTTAGTCTCGCGCACGGAGGTGAACAAAGGCGTGATACTCGGCGCGTGTTACACACCGCCACGAGGGAATAGCTGTGTGGTGAGCCTCGCTAATACTACCGAGCACGAGGTGGTGATAGAGCGGCCGACGGTGACACTCGAGCCGGTCGACATAACCGATTCCGAGCTCGACGCGAACGCCAAGGCACTGCTCGTAAGCCCGGTGCAGGTGGAAAGGGGGGCCCAACGACTGGAGCGGCTGAAACAGGAGCTCAGCCTGAGTCACCTCAACCGAGAAGAACGAGACGAACTTCTGAAAATCGTCAATCGATATGAGCGGATTTTTCACTTAAAGGGAGATGTTCTGCCGTGCACGCACGCCGTGGAACACAACATCCCCCTAAAAAGCGGTGCGAGGCCGATAAAAGTGCCGCCTTATCGACTTCCGGAAACGCACAAAACGGGAAGTCGAGCGGCAGATGGAGGAGATGCTGGCGGACGGAATAATCCAGCCGAGCCGCAGCCAGTGGAACGCTCCTCTGCTGGTAGTGGCCAAAAAACCCGACGCGGCGGGGGTACAGCGAATGCGAGTAGTCGTGGACTTCCGAAAATTGAATGAAGTAACCGTCGGCGACTCGTATCCCCTGCCGAACATCACGGAAATACTCGATCAGCTGGAGAAAGCGCACTATTTTCCACCCTCGACCTCGCCTCGGGGTTTCATCAAATCCCAATGGCGAGCGAGGATAAGGAAAAGACGGCCTTTTCGACGCCGAACGGGCATTTCGAGTACAATCGAATGCCTTTCGGGTTGAAAAACGCGCCGCCCACATTTCAACGGCTGATGAATTCCGTTCTGGCCGGCATCCAGGGCATAAAATGCTATGTTTACCTGGACGACATCGTGGTTTACGGAAAAAATCTGCGAGAACACAACGAACGACTTGAGGAGGTTTTCCGGCGACTAAAAGAAGCGAACCTCTCTGTCCAGCAAGGGAAGTGTCAATTTCTGCGAAAGGAAACAACGTACCTGGGACACATAATTTCCAATGAGGGCGTGAGAGCAGATCCCGTCAAACTCGAGGCAGTCCGAAGTTACCCGGTGCCGAGAAGCGTAAAGCAAGTTCAGTCGTTTCTCGGGCTTGCCGGCTACTACCGAAAATTTATAAAGAATTTTTTGGAAATTGCCAAACCACTGACAGAGCTGATAAAGAAAAACACCGTCTTCGAGTGGACGGCGGTACGAGACGCTGCGTTTGAGGAATTAAAAACAGCTCTGACCACAGCTCCAGTACTACAATACCCGGACTTCGAGAAGCAATTCCTGGTAACGACAGACGCGTCAGGAAAGGCCATCGGGGCGATTTTATCTCAAGGCAAAGTCGGCGAGGACCTGCCGATATGCTACGCGAGCCGCACGCTCTCGAAGGCGGAGTTAAATTACAGCACCACCGAGAGAGAGCTGCTCGCGATAGTGTGGGCAATCGCGCAATTCCGTCCGTACATCTACGGTACACGGTTCAAAGTAATCACGGACCATCAGCCGCTCACCTGGTTGTTTAGCCAGAAGGACCCAGGTTCCCGGCTCATGAGATGGAAAATAATACTGTCAGAGCATGAATTTGAGGTGGAATATAAGGCTGGAAAGAGAAATACCAACGCCGACGCGCTTAGCCGTATTTTTATGACAACACGTGCGCGTGCGAGAGAGAAGGAAGAAGCCAGCGCGCGAGAAGAAGCGAGCGCGAGAGAGAGAGAGAGAGAGAGAGCCCAGAAGCCCAGATTGCCCTTGCGACGAGGCAGCGGGGCCAAGCGGCCGGAGTGGGGACGGCGCGAAGACCCGCACAAAGCGGAGACCCGAGGAGACGGAGAGCGCTGCCGAGAAGGACAGCGCTATGCCAGCCGTCGCGCACGGCCGCGCTCGCTCTACCGCTGGACTACAGGCGGGAACAGGAGAGCCCGTGCCCGCGCGGGAGAGCGAGAAAGACGGCGCGACCACGTGCGCCGCGTCGCCTACCAACCAGGCACGCCAGCGCGATGGCCGGTATGAGGGGAGCGGGGACGGTGCTGGTAAGCGCGCCGCGCCGCTTAACCGTCAGCCAGGCCCGCGCGACTAACGGTATGAGGGGAGCGGGGACGGCACGAGTATACGTGCTGGCGGCCGACCAAGCCCGCGCGACGCCCGGAATGAGGGGAGCGGGGACGGATCGATTATACGGGCCGCGCCGCCTGGACGCCAGCCGAGCCGTGCGACGCCCGGAAGGAGGGGAGCGGGGACGGCGCGAGCACGTGCTCGGGGCCCAGCGAGGCAACTGACAGCTCGAGCGAGGATGACCGAGCCGTCACTTGCCCGCCCGCAAATGATCGGCCAGAAATACTTCACGAATACCACAGTGCGCCCCTGGGTGGACACCAGTGGGTGAAACGGACACTGAAACGTATTCGCGCGACGTACAACTGGCCGGGCATGAAGAAGGAGGTGGAGAATTACATTTCCGCCTGCTCCAAGTGCCAATAAAATAAATTGAGGGTCAAGAATCGGGCGCCAATGGTCATCACTGACACGCCCGATCGAGCCTTCCAGAAGGTAGCTGTTGACATCGTGGGTCCGCTACCTGAAACCCATCGAGGAAACAAAAATATACTCACCTTCCAGGACGCCCTCATCAAGTACAGCGCTGCCGTGGTCTTACCAAACCAGGAGGCCCAAACCGTGGCGAGGGCCCTCGTCGAGGAAATAATCTGCCGCATGGAACGCCGGAGATCATCCTGCCCGACCGAGGCACCAATTTAATCAGTGCTACATTCAAAGAAGCATGTAAGCTGCTGCGGATAAAGAAGATCCAGACAACAGCTTACCATCCCGAGAGCAACGGAGCACTCGAAAGGTCGCACCGGACTCTGGCTGAATACCTAAAGAATTTTATCAGCGAGGACCAGTGCGACTGGGACGAGTGGTTGCCGTATGCGATGTTTACATACAACACCACACCTCACACAGCCACGGGGCTCTCGCCGCATGTGTTGGTGTACGGCCGGGAGGCCGAGCTGCCCACGTCGGTGAAACGTGAGCCGCGCCTCACATATATTCACCACGACTATGCCAGCGAGCTACGCGAGCGACTGCGGGCCGCCTGGGCTATAGCCCGCGACAATCTCCGCAGCGCGAAGGAGCGAGCCAAGCTGGCGTACGACGTGCGAGCGAGGGAGACAGAATATCAAGTGGGAGACCACGTGCTCCTGCACGATCATACCGTGCGACGAGGACGGGCCGCGAAGCTCTCGCCGGTATGGACGGGCCCGTATCTCGTGACGGCGAGGAGAGGCGACGTTGATTATGAAATTAATAAGGGACGGAAGACGACGACGGTACACTATCCGTCAATGATGCCTGTTTGACATTTCAATTCTGTCAAAAAACAAATGTGATGTTTCCCATCTAGGTGTACACCGTAACGTTTCAGACTGAAGGTCGCCGTGAACCCGCGCGCGCCAAATATCCCTAGACAGACACTATAGATATAGCTGAACAAACGTCATTTCACATTAGACGTGTCAGACGTGAAAAACGGTTTCGCGAAAGCGCATAGCAATAACTTCCACTTTCTCATCGGAAAGCGAAGAATTGCTATGCATCTTTATTGATAACTTGACGTTCATTGATACTCGGTATCCCACTGCAGTGACACGAGAGGACTGACACATGAAGCGGATTACATTGAAGGTAGGGTAACCTTCAATTACGGCGAATACCGTAATTGAAGCTGTTTTTTTAATTTCATATACGTCATCGTAAAACGTCCCGAGCAGTTTGCTTGGAGCAACCATATTGCCTCAGTGATACTTTTCCGTAGGGTTCATTTTTCTGCGAAGCTTCATCTGACGTCATCGGTGAATGCGGCTCCTTCTACCTTTGGTGGGAGCAGCCGCATTCACAGTTTTTTTATTTTTATATATTCCATCACCGAACTTACATGGGATATCAGTATTATTTAATCCCCATAGTCTGCATTCATTGCAATTCACATTTACCACAGTTTCTATGTCCCTTTTGAAGCTATACCTCAAAATATTAGAAAATTTCCAAATATTAATTTAAACGCATTAAAATGACTTGCAATTTTTAAAGTCTCGATACAAATAAGCTTCCCGGGAGCAGTTTGTTCGGAGAAATGATAACGCCTCGATGACATTCTCGATGAGTTTCTCACCATCCTCTCACCCTGCTCTCAGCCCTGTTCTCACCTTCCTCTCATCTTCCTCTCACTTTCCTCTCACTTTTTTGTCACTGTGCTCTTATCGTGTTCTCACCTTCCTCTCACTTTCCTCTCACCCTGTTCTCACCTTCCTCAGCAGGGTGACAGCAGGGTGGCTGTCACCTTATCATAAAAGAAAATGGTTTACGTAAGACTAATAAGAGTTTGATCGGAAGGGCTATATTTTTTTTATTTCCTGACCAAACATAATTGAATTAATGTCTATTATTGTTTATCTTGCAAAATAAATATTTCTTGTTAGCGGCAGTCCAATGTTTAACGTCTTACAATGAATGTCACGAGGTGACAACAAAAATAAATTTATTCTCGCAAGTCCGACTGAAAATTAATCGAAAAGGCTACATTTAAATTAATCGAAAATTAATCGAAAAGGCTACATTTAAAAAATTATTGGACCAAACATGACTGAAATATTTATTGTGGTTTTTATTGCGAAAAAAATAATTATCCTGAGCGGCTACTGAACGATAAAGGTCTATTATTATTGTCGAGAGGTGATAGTAAAAATAAAGTGAATTAATTGTGCTCTGTGCTCCCATAAAACATCAATGTATCTGCATATTTCTTGACGTGTATTACGCCATGTTACTAGCCTCGCCATGTTGCCACTAATCTGGTCTCTGAATTTATTCGAGTTATTAGACAACCATATCGCCCAAATGTCACTTTTTTAATGCGCTGATTTTTTTGCGAAGCTTCTTCCGACATTTTGAAAACGGTGAACGTGGCTCCTTCCGTCGTTGGTGGGAGAGGAGTTATTTTTTTATTTTTATATATTTCTTCATTGAACTCACATGCGAAATGGGTATTCTTTAAACCCCGCAGGTCAGCATATACCGTCGTTCAATTTTGACAGAGTTTCTATGATGCTGTCGGAGCATGAAAACAAAATTACTACGTTCGCACTATAAATTTGACTCTAGTGGAACGAGCTGCATTTTTTATTTTGATATATTATACTATCGAACTTATTTGCGATAGCCGTATTCTTTAAGGCACGTAGGTTTGCAAACACCGGGGTTAATTGCTCACAAAGTTTCTATGATGCTAAAATCGACGAGGCAGAGTCTTGCGTTTTTTTATATGATCAATTAAAATAACATAATTATAACATTAATATTTACAGCGCGAATTTGGAGAGCAACAACAACGACGAAGAGAAGACTGCAGCGAAAACGGAGCCCCTAAAAAAGAGGCGAAGGGGCGAGGAGCCATAAAGATTACAAACGAACATTACCTACCCGTCGCTTTGGGTGTTTGATTAATACAAAAGTAAACCGAGATTAATGGAATTTCTCATTATTAAACTTTATCCACGTAGCGTTTCTTCCCCTCTTAATTGTAACTAATATAATCTCATAAAATCGAAGAAGCCATACATGGACAAGATTTTATGACAATAATTACCACATTCGATATGTTAAACTCTGTTCATTCTACCAGCCTAGCGATTTTCCAGTACTTTTTGCAAATTTCTATCGAGTGGCAAATAATGACACAAATATGTGTTACAAAAATCGACACATTAGTGGAAGAAACCAAGTTTTCCAAACTAGGTATGGTAATTGTTACCAGAAAATTCTGTCCGTGTATCGCCTCAATGTCACATTTTCGTGTCGCTGATTTTTCAGTGAAGCTTCATACAACATCGCAAACGCTGTATGCGGGTTTTATTGTTGCTATGAGCTGTATTTTTTTATTTTTTAATATATCTTCACCGAACTTACTAGCGATGTCGGTATTCTTTAAGACCCGCACATCTGCATGTATCGTCGTTCAGATTTCACAGAGATTCTGTGATGCTTCTGGCACTAACTCTAACTCTGGTGATACATTTACCGTCCGTGACGTGTAGCTGCAGATAATTACACAATTAATTCTGAATATATTTTTTTATTGTTGGCCAGGAAAAACGCACATTTTCGTTTTTTTTATGATTTCGATGCGATTAATAGTTTCTGAGATATTACAGATTAAATGGAAAACGAAAAAATTGGCATATACCGACCAAATATATATTTTTTTAATTATGAAATTTGGTTCATCTATAGACACAACTGAACCCGATATTTAGAAAAAATTTCAGATTGTTTTTTTCTTGGGTGGCGAAAGTACTGTGGAATGCCTCATATGCATGGCGCGTTACCTCCTCCATAGATTCCATTAAACCACAGAAAAATTACATCGTTTTTAGTTAAGTGACAAATGTAACGGCTGGGCCGAGAATTCGGGGATGTGTGTAGGATGGTCGTGCGGATGAATTGGCGAAGTTTCGAAGAGAGAAAAGATATGGTGATCTCCGGGACTCGAACCCGGAATGTTCATTCCTTAGTCAGAGCGCTAACCACTGCGCTAATGTCACCTATGCTTTTCTCTCATTGGAATCGTCTTCTTATATGAAGACGGGCCGTTACACACTCCCCCTTAGTGAACTCGACGTCCTCGTCGACTGGGCAGAGCGGGTGTCCGATTACGCGATTGCAGGGGAGACGCTGCGCTCCATCGGTACAAGGCGCAGAGCAGGTAGCCTGTTACGCGATTGCAGTGGAGCGTCGTAGATCTCGCGAAGCCTATCTCCATCGTCGGACCTCTTCCCTCGGCCGTGTTGAGTCCCGCGGTGCAGCTCTTCAGTGCCAGGCCGGGGTCATCTGTACGCCTCCGTCGGTACAAAGGCGCAATTGGGGATCGTGGGCCCGAAAACTTCTGACACCATGTAACGGCTGGGCCGAGAATTCGGGGATGTGTGTAGGATGGTCGTGCGGATGAATTGGCGAAGTTTCGAAGAGAGAAAAGATATGGTGATCTCCGGGACTCGAACCCGGAATGTTCATTCCTTAGTCAGAGCGCTAACCACTGCGCTAATGTCACCTATGCTTTTCTCTCATTCGAATCGTCTTCTTATATGAAGACGGGCCGTTACACAAAATTCGAAAAAAAAATCGGGTTTTCCTGCTAAAATTTTCTATTTTCCGGTGCAACAGCCGTGATTTTTTGAATCAGCGCATCGGATAGGGTTTTTAACCTTTGCGAAGTAAAACTTTTTTTTTAGCAAAAAAACGACCGATATTACCGACCGACAACAGACCGTCAATTTTAAAATTCTGCGAAAAATAAAAAAAATCAAGATATCGCATTGCAACTTGCAATATTCTCTTCGTTAACGGGTTCTTTCGAACGCAAAAAGAAAATCCAGATTCCATTAATCCACAGAAAAATTACATCGATTTTGTTATGTTATGTTATGTAAAGTTTCCGAGCGCTCAGTCCTGTACGGACCATTGTGCTCGTGCCCATTCACGGGAGGGTATCCGATTATGTAGGATAGTCGGTTAGGCGAGCCTCCTTTGCAAAGTGCAGGAGGGCGCGCACCCCGACCTCCTCAAGGTCCAGAGATTCGAGTACGGGCGCCCCAAGTACATTCCTGCGAATGTCCTCCAGCGCCCCGCATCTCGTAATCACGTGGAGCGGTGTTTCTTCCTCCTCCTTACATCTCGGACAGAATGGTTCTTCACTTAGCCCCAGTCGTCTTAGATGCTTCCCTGTGTGCCAATGTCCAGTGACAAGGCCCACTACAGCCTTGAGCTGATATCTGTCTAGGCCAATTAATACAGAGCCTAGCTTGCCCGAGGGACCTTTAAACAAGGCCCTCGAGTGTCCCATGCCTTCTGTCCGTAGCCAGAGGTCCGCAAATCGTCCCTCCACCCACTGTTTCGACAGGGTCTTAATATGATAAATGGCAATTGGGACATGGCAAATCCTTGCCGGATCAGTAACCGTAGCACCGGCCCTGGCAAGAATATTCGCCTCTTCGTTTCCCTGGATGCCCACGTGTCCAGGCACCCATAGAACTTTTACTTTGTTGCTGCAGGCAACCTGCGACAACAGCGCATTGCAGTCAAGCACCAATCCGGACTTCTTCACCACATGGTGGAGTGCCCCGATCGCCGCCCGACTGTCACTGCATATACATATATATGTGCTTGCCACTGTATCCCTTGTCCAGGATGAGCCTGGCACAGGTCCAGATGGCGTACACCTCTGCTTGGAGCACCGAGGCAGTGTCTCCCAGCGCCAAGGATATCCTTGTTTTGGGTCCACTGCTCCATATTCCCGCTCCTGATCCTGTTCCTGTTTTGGATCCATCTGTGTACCAGACGAGCCCACCAGGAGACAGAAGTTTGTCTTGTTCCTCCATCCATTCCTGCCTACTGGGATAGAGGACTTGGTAATTGTGTTCGAATTGGTGGAAGCGGTCACAGCAATCCCCTCCTCGCGCTAGGATCCCTTCAAGGTCCCCATCGCGCTGCAGTAGTGACGCGTAGCCCGCCTCTGCCCTCTTCCACTTACCACTGAAGTGTAGGCGTAACGCAGCATTTTTGGCGTTAGCCTCGACTAAGATGTGAGGGGGCGCCATGTTCAAAAGGGCCCCCATGGCCAAGGTCGGGGTCGTTCTCATCGCCCCCGTGATTCCAAGGCCCACTAATCTATAAATTTTATCCAGTGTCTTCCTGTTGGTGGCCTTCTGCAAAGCGGGCCACCAAACCAGGGAAGCGTACGTTATTTGGGGAACCAGGATGGCCGTGTATATCCACTTGACCATTTCCGGTTTTAAGCCCCATGTTTGTCCAAACATTCGCCTACAGGCCCAGAAAGTGGCAGTGGCTTTCGTAGCCTGTCTGGCGATGTGGCTTTGGAGTATTGCAGCTCAGTTCCAAATATGTAGGGGGGTTTTGGTTGAAAACCTCTCCTCCGTGTAAATAGCATCATCTCCGTCTTGCTCGGGTTAACCCTCAGCGACTTGGAGGTGCACCATTCTTGCATGAGGTGGAGTGCGCGCTGCATTCTCCACGTCATCTCTGCTGAGTGGGAGCCTATGACCATTATCATAATGTCATCAGCATAACCCACCACGTTTACCCTGAGCCCATCGAGCGCCGCCAGTAGCCCGTCAACGACCATTGTTCACAGGAGGGGGGATAGTACCCCCCCCCCCCCCCCCCCCTGCGGACAGCCCCGCTTAACGTGCGCCCTCGCGGTTGATCCTCTGAGCCCTGCGGTAACCGTTCTTGTGCGATTCATTAGGTGTATCCATTCGATGATAGACTCATCTACCCTGAATTCCCTTGCAGCCTCGCACATGGCGTCGACGGAGGTGTTGTCAAACGCTCCTTCGACGTCCAAGAACACGCATAGGGCCGACTCCTTCCTGCCGAGCGTCCTCTCTATATCTTTAACAATACAGTGGAGGGCGGTCTCGACAGACTTGCCGGCCTGGTAGGCGTGCTGTGAGGTTTGCACCGGTCTATCAACCAGTGCTCCCTCTCTAATGTACCTATCAACCAGTCTCTCCAGCGTTTTAAGGAGGAAAGACGTCAGGCTGATCGGTCTGAATGACTTGGCCTGGTCATAGCTGCGTTTACCCGGCTTTGGGATAAAAACTACCCTGACCTCACGCCAAGCTTTAGGCACGTATCTTAGTGCCAAACAGGACCGAAAGATACGGTTCAGGCGCTTGATGAGAGGCTCCCCTCCCTCTTGTAGGAGGGCGGGGAAAATCTCATCTACCCCTGGACTTTTGTACCGGTCAAAAGTCTTAATCGCCCAGTCTATCCTGCTCGGTGTGACAACCTTGGCTGCCGTCACCCAATCACCCGGTTTTTTGATTGAGGGCGCCTCCCCTTGAGGCTGTCCCCGGTCCGTAAGTTCCGAACCCGGGAAATGTACCTCAAAAAGGTGCGCCAGTACTTCCTCGTGGTTCTCAGTTGTCCCGCCATCAGGCAGTGTGAGTCCCTCGAGTTTGTTTTGCGGGCCTGATGCAAACACTTTGCGGAGCCTGGCCACTAAAGGTAGGGCCTCGATCTCCCCGCAGAATCTCCTCCAGGCCGCTTCTTTGGACTTCCTTATGAGCTTCTTATACTCTCTCTGGGCCTTCCTGTAGGCGTCCCAGTCGTTGTCCGTTTTTGTCCTCAGGGCTCTGTTTAGCAGCCTACGGGAGCGGGAGCGGAACTGATTCAGCTCACCGCTCCACCAGGCCACCTTTTTGCTAGTTTTCCTTCTCCTTAGCGGGCATGCAGCCTCGAAGGACCCGACCAGGGCGGTCTGCAGTAGATCTGCCTCCCGCTCGATCGCGCCCTCCGTCCGCGGCCACCCACCGGTGTCCCCGAGCCTGCTTCTTAGCCCTGCTTGGAAGCTGGGCCAGTCCGCGGTCCTAGGGTTCCTGTAGGTCTCCGTCGGGATCTGGCTACCACTCCCTGCCAATTCGAAGGTTATCAACCGGTGGTCCGAAAGAGTGTCCTCTTCACTAACCTGCCAGTTTGTTATCGTTTGGGCCACTCTTGGTGAGTCCATCGTTATGTCAATCACCTCCTGTCTACGTGAGGTGACAAAAGTGGGCTTGGATCCTCTGTTCAGAATCTCAAGATCCGTTGTAGAGAGATACTCTAGAAGAGCAGTACCCCTCTCATTTGTGTTGGAGCTGCCCCATATGATGTGGTGCGAGTTAGCATCGCACCCCACCAGTAAGTTCAGCCCCTTGTTTTTACAGTAGTCCACCAGTTCTCTGAGTTCCCTCGTAGGGGGAGGGTCCTCAGAGTCGTACGGGAGGTACGCCGAGGCTATTACCAGCTCGGTTATTACTCCTCCCACGCGAATCTTGATGGTAGCTGCTCCAAGGTCTCTGGTGCAGAATCGGTTCAACTTGAGGGCACCATGTCTCTTATTGATGAAGAGACAGGCCCTCGGACCCGGTTCTGCGCTATCGTAGATCAGTGATCCTGAATCTGTACTTATCCCTTTTACTAGTCCCCTGTGTATCCAGGGTTCTTGTATCAGGGATATGTCTACTTGCAGCCTATCAAGGTCCCGGCTCAGAAGAGCCGTGGCCGCTTTGCAGTGCTGCAAGTTAATCTGCGAAACCTTGGTCCGTCCCGCAGTCGTAGGTACCGCAGACGTGCCCAGGTTCACAGATAGTTGAGCGAGGCTTCCGTGGTGTCGCTGCTAGGCTGCTCCGAGGTCGAGCCCTGCGCCGCCAGTTTGGCCTTGCGTGCCCTCCTCCTCGCCGCCCCGCTGCGTCCCTTCTTCGGCCTGCAGATTGAGGAGTCAGTAGGACCGACTTGCGCTGATCCCTCTTCCTTCTCGGAAAACTCAGAGGTCATGCAATGGATGCCCTCCTGGTTCATAAGGGCCGAAACCCCTTCGCCCCAGGTGGGCTCCGCAGTCATGCCGTCTGCGTCGTTAGAGGGTGCGGTGTCCCCTTCCGGGGCCTCCACCTCCTCCATGGGCTCAATATTGTGACTAAAGCACCACATTAAGTCCCACGAGTTGCGAGGAAAAAAGGTCCGCCCCCCAGAGCCTGCTTAGGGGGGTAAGGCTGTATACAATTGGGGGGCGCCTGGTACCCAAAGGGCATCGTACGCGACACTACTCCCCTAGTGCCATGCATCCCGTTGGCACGATAGCTTACACCGTGGGATTGGGGAGGTGGTCCGCGGCAGGGCCTTAGTTCCCCCAAGACGGATTTTATCCCGCCGGGTTCACGTATAGCACCCGCAGGCCAGACCCAGAAGAGCTCCCGTCTTGTGTTCTGGTCACCTTACGACGCCCCAGTCCACGCGACCGCAGAGGTCCCCGAAACCCTGGCCCCTCCTATCCGCCACCCGGAGACGCGCTCGGTTGGCAGCTCAACCGAGTTACCCGCCCCCCTTTACGAGGGTTAGGCAACACCGAGTACATCGATTTTAGTTAAGAGCATGTGAAACAATGAGTGCCGAAAATCTCCGGAACAGCAGTTTGTCGCAAATTATGAACAGATCGAAGTGAAAATTGAAATACAGACGCCCGTATACAGACGTATTTATTTTTATTTTTATATTACGTCATCGAACTTGTATTCGATATTGGTATTGTTTAAGACCCGCAGGTCTGCATATACCGACGTTAAATTTTGACAGAAATTCTATGATGCTCTTCAGGAAATACATCGAAATATTAGAAAATTCCTAATACTAATAAAAACACATTAAATAGGATTGAAAATTTTACCGTTACTCGATAAAAACAAGCTTCCTTAGCAGCTTGCTCGAAGAAGTCATACACGGAAAAGATTTTGTGGCAATAATGACCATATTCGGTGTGTTTAATTGTGTTCATTCTGCCTGTCTAGCGATTTTCCAATACTTTTAGAAAATTTCGATCGAGTGGCAAATCATGACAGAGATCTGCGCAAGAGAGTCTGAGAGAGTCTCAGAGAGTCTGAGATCATGAGAGTCTGCCGCAAGGGCACTACGGTGTGTGCGGACTGGGGTGCGTGCTTCGAACGGTGGTCCGATGTTTCGGGCAGGCAGGGCCTGAAAACGTGCCCGCTTTGTGAAATTACGCTGCCGGCGCTGCGCGTAGCGTCGCACGCGGGGACCTGCCTCGCTGCATTCGAGCAAGTGATGCGGCGAGTGCAGCGCAGGTCTCAACCGACTGCGCGATATCCGCCCCCGGACCCGGACGCCAGGCCCTCGACGTCCCGCTCAACCCGGGTCGTGCAGGTCGCAACAACGGCGCCGACCGTTACCCCCCGACGCCGCTCGAGGGGTAGAAGGAACGGCAGGAGGGCGGAGATCACGCCGCACGTCGTCGTCTCACCACCCGAGACAGCCGCCCCTGTGAGCGAGCAAGCCACAGTAACCGGCGTGGCACCGCGCACAAAGCGTGTGATTTACGCGAAATTGCACGCGCTTTATCGCGAAATTTCGGGAATATTGGGCCCCGAAGTTCGCCAATCCGCGGATTGGGCCACGCCGCTGTACTACGCGGCCGTGACATCGGGTTCGACTGAAGCAGCCGCCGACGGCAAGGAGCCGTCAACCGTCGCGTCGGACGAACAAGATCCGACGGGCGACGAAGCCGTCGCGTCGGACGAACAAGATCCGACGGGCGACGAAGCCGTCGCGTCGGACGGACAAAAGATGCCGCCGGCCGTCGCAACGGGAGCGACCGTGCGCGCCGAGTCGACGGACAACGAAGTCGACCCGACCCAGGCCGACATTGAGGACGACGAAGCCGTCGCATCGGACGAACAAGATCCGACGGGCGACGAAGCCGTCGCGTCGGACGAACAAGATCCGACGGGCGACGAAGCCGTCGCGTCGGACAAACAGAAGATGCCGCCGGCCGTCGCAGCGGGAGCGACCGCGCGCGCCGAGCCGGCGGACAACGAAGTCGACCCGACCCAGGCTGACATCAAGGACGACGAAGCCACCGTTCCGTCGGACGAACGAGACCCGACGGACGACGAAGCCGTCGCGTCGGGAGCGACCGAGCGAGCCAAACCATTGGAAGACGAAGCGATCGCCGCGATGCTACGCGGAGTAGATCACGAAAGGGCTCATAAGATAAAACGGGCCCTCATCATCGTCGACCAGGCTCAGGCGCTGGCAGCCGAGGAGTTAGAGCGCGTGAGGAGGCTCCTCGAAGAGGCGCACTCCGTGTCGCCGGAAAACGACAACGAGGACGACATCGACAACGAGGACGACAACGACGACGAGGACGACAACGAGAACGAGGACAACGACCAGGAGGAGTCCGCCGACGAGCCGAGCAGCCCGCCGTCGGCAGAGGCAACAGCAGCCGGCAACCCGCCCGTCGCCCCGGTGAGAGGACTCACGGACGACGAGCGGGTGCACATCCAGGAGCTACTGGGTGCGTACGTCGCTGGCTGGTAAATCGACGACAACACCGGGGACCCAACCAACTTCGCGTCGATTGTGCTTCGCGTGTTCCCCTCTCGTGCTTGCGTTTCCGAGTGTTTTTTTTGTGTTTTGTGCGTTTATTATTACACTAACTATGTTATAATCATAATTAATTTTTTTTTTTTGGCGCAACGTAGGAGCGAAATAACTGGTGAGTTTTTTTTGTTGTTTGCGTTTTTTTTTAATGTTATTTTATTTTATTTTATTTTATCTTGTCTTATTCTTTTTTTTATTATTTTTTTCTTTTTTTTGTTGTTTTCCTCCCTCGCCCGCACCCACGTTGCGACAAATAGCGCGGACGTGCGCCGGCAGGCCCAGCGTCGGTGTCCCTGCCGGCCCCGTCGCTTTATACGACTGGGTCGATGGGGGCATCGACACTTAAGGGGGGAGGGGTGTCACGTCCCGCGTTATTTTAACATAATAAAAAACCTAAACATTATTTCAAATGATTTATTCCAAACTATGTATTCATTATTCCAAACTATGTATTCATTATTCCAAACTATGTATTCATTATTCCAAACTATGTATTAAGTTTCGCGACCGCCAACGTCCGCGCAATCCTGAGTGTAAGCGAACACCAGGATGCGGCGGACGTGACCAAAAGACTCTCTCCCTGCACGGGATGGCCTCGGACACGCGCTGCGGTTTCCGCTGACGAATTAAAAGATTTTCGCCGATTGTGAAAAAAATGCCCCGCTTGTTGCCGACGGCAAGCGCGCCGTCGGACGCGAGCGGGACAGGCAGTCTCCTACTAATTCCTGAACCGAAAAGTCGGAAATCGGCTCCACTCTCAGCACTCGCAAAGCAGCAGTAATTCTTTCGCGATAATTCTCACAACAGTCAAAATTTAACATTCTGTCCGAGTCACGAAAGTCGCGCGCGCCGCGGAGGTCAGCCTGTGCAGTGATAGAATAAGAGTTACAATTATTTTCGCCACGAACAATCGATGCGAGCGTCGGTCGTGTAGGTTTAAGTGTGAACGATTGCGTGAAACAAGCCGACGAGCTGGTCGGCCTGTGAGAGCTCGAGTGTGAGTACCAACACGCGCTAGGCTTAAGGCGTTATTTTATTTTGTTATCACACCGGAAATAATATCTTTCCTGAATGCTTGTTTCGATGAATAATCACTTAATTGTCTTTTGTTTCTTGCTTCAATTTTATGTCAATATACTCTAATTTTACCAGTTAACCTGAGTTACGATTATTTATTCAAACCCTGAGAATCCCAAGGGAAAGCCCTGTACGGGGCCGTGACCGGAGTAACCCCGAATTTAATAAAAATAAACCCTTGCGCTTCACGCAGGGGGTTAGCTTGCTGCGTGCGAGGCCGCTCCGCACGTGACAATGTGTCGCAAAAATCGACACAAAAGTAGACGAAACCAGAAGTTCACCGCAGGAGTTTTCTGTACTAGGTATGTTATGTTACCAGATAATTCTGTCCGTGTATCGCCTCAATGTCCCATTTTCGTGACGCTAATTTTTCTGCGAATCTCCATCCAACATCGCAAATTTTAAATTTTCTTATTTTTGAAATAAAATTAGAAATAAAAAGAGAAATTTACAACATTTTTTTATTATTGTATTACAACAGTAGTACTGTTGTAATACAATAATAAAGAAATACACGATGTTGTACTGTTACAGTACAACATCGTGTATTTCTTTATTTTCAAATATATCTTCACCGAACTTACTAGCGATGTAGGTATTCTTTTAAACCCGCAGGTTTGCATGTACCGCCGTTCAGATTTCACAGAGATTCTATGATACTTCTGGAGCATAACCAAATCTTTATTATCGTCGCATTGAAAATTTGAACTCTGGTGGAAGGAGCTATATTTTTTTATTTTTGATATTATGTCATCGAACTTGTATACAATATCAGTATTGTTTAAGACCCGCAGGCCTGCATATACCGCTGTACAGTTTTGACCGAGATTTTATGATGCTCTAGAACCAATACCTTGATTTATGAAGAGAAATATCGAATAATTATTCAATCAATGGATTGGATCATACATTTTCTTGTGACCTCGATAAAAACAACTTTCCCGAGCAGTTTGCTCGGATAAACTATATCGCCTCAATGTCACATTTTCGTAGCATTGACTTAGAACGGTGAATGCGGTTCCTTCTACCGTTGGTGGGAGAAGCTGAATTTTTTTACATATTTAATCATCGAATTTATAAGCAATATCGATATTCTTTAAAACCCGCAGGTCTACATATACCGCCGTTTCAGTATTTTATTTATTCATCCTCTATTAAAAAATTCGTGAAATTTCTGTTTGTCAAAAAATAAATTCGATTTTTGCGCGTCTCTACGAATTTTATGTTTTTTGGACAAACAATGGTGCTTTTCGGAATCTGCGGAAAATTTGCCAACGGATAGGGGTTTCAGGCTTGACGAAATCGATTTTGTTTTCCGAATCCGAATTAAAGTACATGAAGCGTGAGGGTATAAAAAAAGACGAGACCACAAGATACTGCTTGAAATATATATTTTTTAAGAAATGAGGCGAACAAAGAAAACCTCTTGAGTAGAGGTAGAGCGAGAGATGGAGACACGGAGCTGAGCCTCCACCACGTCCACGTCAGCGGACTATTGCCACGCGCGCGCGTTCGCCCGTAGTATCTTTTTTTTAATCACTCTGGGAATAGTCCGGCCAAGGTGAAATGTACGTGACGGAGCTTTTTAGTCGCTCAAGTTCTCCACGCCTCCGCCTCTTCTTGATCGGAAGCGTAGACTGCGCCTCCGCTTCTTCTTGCATTTTTCGTTCGCCTCGTCCATCATCGACGCTTTCCACATTTTTTCCTTCGTTGTCGTCTCTCTTCTCTTCGTTGTCGTCTTTCTTCTCTTCGTGGTCGTCTCTCTTCTCTTCATCGTTGTCGCCTCTCTTGTCATCGCCCCATTCGTCGTTGTTGTTGCCGTCCTGACAATCGTGGAACTGCTCCGCGCTTCTAAATAACAGTATTGTGATTTTACTTGATATTTAGAAGAAAAAGTTTCGCAAGAGTGGCATTTTCTTACCTCTCGTCTTCTTCGTCTGCGCTCTCGCTCCTCATTTGGCTCTCGTCCGGCTCGTCGGTATCCTCAAGACTGTAAATGTTTTTTTTGATTAATATTTTTATCATCATATTAATATTAACGCCAAAAATCCGTAAGCATCAGTAAATCAACGGACCAATCTAACCTGCACTTTTGGTCGAAAATAATCTTCAACAATAATAAGCTTATAAACAAATTAGGAATCTAATTTTCAGCTAAGTCGTTATAATTGCTCACGAACACGCAAAAAGCTGTTGTTATTCACTGGTGACTGTTCATTTACTGGGGCACTCACCCTACTCACTAACACAAAACAAGATCAAATATAAAAAGGGCAGCGAGCAATATTTACTTCTGTACAAACTGGTGCGATGGGCAAGTTGTAACATGTCGAGTGGACTCTGCGTACTTGATTGGAAACATATCGTTGGATAGATTCACCCAACGATATGATATGATTTCTTCGATGAGAATAAATCAATGAAAATTTATACAACGACATTGGATAAATTTTTATCTAGCGATAGGTTTCCAATCAAGTATGCAGTGTCCACTCGGTGCCTATTGCACCGGTATGGCACAGTAACAAAAAAATTGCTTACTGCCCACCTTAAATTATGTTCATATTAAAAATTAATTAACAAATTATAATAAAAATATTTCACCTTCTTATTCCGGATATTGATGGGCCATCCTCAAAGACCGGCGATTGACCACGCGGCGTGAGTCGAGAAAAAATCGCGGCGACGATCCCGAGTTCCTTATACGTCGAGCTACAAATTTTATAAATTAGAACTTATAAAACGAATATATTGAGACAAACATAACAAAATATACTCACAAGTTTGCGCAATCCTTAATGTGCCGCTTTATCCCGTACTTGGCGAGAAATGCGAGGACAAACTTTTTTTTTTGGCGGACCCACACCGAGATATACCGTGGCCGGCCTTTTGTGGTATACACTTCCTTTATTATGTTTTTAACGGCCTTGATGCCGAGTGCACCGCGTTCCTCCAATGTGTCAACGTGCGCTGTCAAGGCGCACAGCAATTTTCCAAAATGGATCGGATCGTCTTCGATGTTTTTTGTCCACTTGTTCCGTCTCATTTTGGCGTCGTCGTCGGTGATTTTCCCAGGATTCTTAACGAAACCCACTGCTGCCTGTATCACCAGCTGACGTTGCTTTTGTTGCTGTAGTTGTTGCTGCTGTTGAGAACGCGCAGTTTTCGGCGGGTTCGTCGCGTTCGTTACCACGTGTTACTGTTTACACTGCGGCCTCGTTTTTGTATACGCTTCAGCCTTGCCGCCGTAAGCTAGTTTCTGTTGTGATTCAGGGTTCAGCGGAGGTCCGCGAGATGGCGCTGCGCCCTTTGGCCACGCGGCTTGCGTAAATACAATGTCGCTTCACTATAATACCTCGATTCTTTTTTATTTTTCGCAGAATTTTAAAGCTGACCGTCGGTTGTCGGTCGATAATCGGTCGTTTTTTTGCAAAAAAAAAATGTTTTACTTTGAATAGTTTAAAAACCTTACCCGATGGCAAATTTTCCGCTGATTCCAAAAATCACGGCTGTTAGACCGAAAAATAGAAAATTTTAGTAGAAAACGCGAAAAATTATCTTTTCATTTTTTCGAATTTCGTCACGTAAGGCGATGTGAAATACCGACGCACACCTCAAAATTTCGGGAGTGCCGTTTTTCGCGAATTATGAACGGATCGACGTGAAAATTGGAATACAGATGACAGTAATGTGAATCTCGGGAATGAATAAGTCAGAATTTTGATTTTCGAAAAAAAAATTACAGATCGATTACCGACAGCAATTTATTTTTAAATTAAACATGATACACGATTTTTGCGACACATATCTCCGTCATTGTTTGCCACTCGGTCGAAATTTTCTAAAAGTATTGGAAAATCCCTAGACAGGCAGAATGAACACAATTTAACACACCGAATATGGTCATTATTGCCACAAAATCTTTTCCGTGTATGACTTCTTCGAGCAAACTGCTAAGGAAGCTTGTTTTTATCGAGTCACGGTAAAATTTTCAATCCTATTTAATGTGTTTTTATTAATATTAGGAATTTTCTAATATTTCGATGTATTTCCTCAAGAGCATCATAGAATTTCTGTCAAAATTGAACGACGGTATATGCAGACCTGCGGGTCTTAAACAATACCAATATCGAATACAAGTTCGAAGACGTAATATAAAAATAAAAATAAATACAGTTCCTTCTACCAGAGTTCAAACAGGTGCATTCGGGTAGGAACTGCATAACATTTGGAAAACCCTGTAAATAAATCGGTAGAATCATGTGTATTTCGTGTTTAATCATTTATTTACTGTTTTTATTGCTCTTTACATTAATCCTTGAGAACACAAATCAAAAATCCAACTAAATAACCAAATAATCGAGATTGAACACTGAAGAAAGAGTAGCTAGGCTTCCATTAGACGTGGTCAGTAAGGTATCCAATACCCATTGTTGTCGATCACTTTTTGTAACCGCCTGGGCATCGAATTGACGATGTTCGCAATGAGATCATGTCTCATCGAAATTCGCCTCCAACAGTCTTCCGCGTGATTCATCAGTGCCTCTCGCGTACGATTCTGTCCAGAGATCCACTCCCTTTGTGTGAGGCCTAATGAAATAAAAACGAAGAAAAACTCACTTGTGTATGGGAGAAACGGGATTATAATTATTTTATTGTAATATATGACATATTATTAAATATTAAGGTCTGCATACATTTTTTGTTATATATTAAAAACAATTTATTTCTTAAAAACGTTTTAAATTAAACTTCTACAAAATAAAACTCACTCCACACGTTCTCAATGGGATTGAGATCGGGTGACTTGCTCGGCCAGTTCATCACTTGCACTTCTGGGTGCTCTGCAAACCAGCCTCTTGTAAGCGCTAACCTGTGGACGCTGCTGTTGTCCTGCTGGAAGTGAATTACTGGGAATTGGTCCGCTGGAAATCGCTCGCGTGCACATGGAAACATAATCGTTTCCAGAATCCAGATATAATCCTCCGAATTCATTTGCGGAGGGATATTGCACAGAGCCATTAATCCAGCACTCGTCATGCACCCCCAGTATCCACAAGATATTCTGCCACTCCATTGTTTTCCCACTACGTAACGAGGATCCAACATGTGTTCACGACCACGCGGACGGTAAACGTATCGACGTCCATCGTCAGATGAATTGTACACCTGAAAATAACGGGTGATATAATTTGTATGTTATCTTTTATATACATATAAAAATGTATATTGATATAGGAAGCGTGAAGCGCCCCGAAAGTTTTAATTTTCTATTATGGTACGAGTGAAAATTGCGTTATTTTGGCCGAGTGTAAAGGTGAAAGAAGTGACAAGAAGAAATTCGCGCTTCCTCTCGCATGCGTAATACTTAAGACATCGGATAAGATTTGGTTACATATGTTACCAAAAACTAGTGGTTAAAATCGTTTTGATGTGCTTGATGCAATTCTTGCTAAATAAAATTACGATAGTGCTCTTACTTTTTCATCAGACCAAATTACA
Organism: Pimpla rufipes; assembly: GCA_963932165.1. Lineage (NCBI taxonomy): Eukaryota > Metazoa > Arthropoda > Insecta > Hymenoptera > Ichneumonidae > Pimpla > Pimpla rufipes. The sequence goes on from OZ010641.1 coordinate 4,447,574, forward strand.
GATGCCCATTGCTGCGGTCCCCAATGCAAATGATCTCTGGCGAACTGTAATCGCTCCTCGCGGTGCGCAGCAGTTAGTGGCGTTTTCTTTAACGGGCGGTGGGCAGTAATGCCGGCGGCTTTCAGACGGCGACGTATAGTGCTCAACGAAATCGGGAGTTGTGTCTCGGCCGCTATTGTCGGCACCGTTGTAAACGGAGATTCCTCTGCAACGTGAAGAAGTTGACCATCTTCCTCAGGGGTCGTTATTTTTTCACGCCTGTTCCGTTTCCGGTGGTCGCATAAGGCGTCATCCCCTCCTTCTTGATAACGTTGAATCCACAGACAGACCGTCCGTCTATCACAACCTATCTCGTCTCGAATCGCGTTAATATTTAAACCAGCCTGCCAAAGCCCGACGATACGTCCGCGAACCTGGGTGTCGTAATTTGCGAATATATGGCGGCCTTGTGGCACGTCCGCCTGCTCTCCCATTTTCACGGTGACTAACGACTCAATGAAAATGTCATGGCAATGAACAAAAAAAAATCGTAAGAAAAGCAAAGCGCGAAAGTGTCAAGTCAAGGCCATGTGAAACACCGACTTTGCACCTCAAAAGATTGGAAGTGCCGTTTTTCACGAATAATGAACGGATCGAAGCGAAAATTGAGAGAGAAAATTGAGATGTGGCCGGCTAACGTGAATCTCGTGAATGAAATAGACAGAATTTTGATTTTCGAAAAAGAAAACATTACAGATCAATTACCCGCAGATTCCTATAATGATTTTTTTTTTTTTTTTTCATTTTCTCGACCAAAACTGAGGAAAACGACTAATTCATTCACGAGATAGTAAAAAAATCACGCACGGTATACGTGCATTCCCATTACGATTTGGGAGTATTAAATGAGCAAATGTTACCTCCGAAAGAATTGTAGGTAATTGCGACAAATTTTCGATAGAAATCGCCGATGGCGTATTTCACTTTTTTACGGGATCGCGCAGGGTGTCCATAGGAAGTACGTCATCCTATGTGAACTTACATTTGCGTCCAAGGTCAAGCCAACGTCAACTGTTTGCTGTGCATCGTTGCTAGAAAAATGTTTATTTTTTATTTTTAAATATTCCTTCACCGAACTTACATGCGACATCGGTATTCTTTAAAACCCGCAGGTCTGCATATACCACTGTTTAATTTTAACAGAGATTCCATGATATTTTTAAAGTTAAAAGAATGTATCATATTTGTTTTATAAATTTCAACTCTGGTGAAAGGAGCTGTATTTTTTATTTTCATATATCCTATCATCGAACTTATAAATGACAGCCTTATTCTTTGAAACCCACAGGTCTACATACGCGTTGGATGACGGTTAACGAAGTTTCTATGCCACTAAGTCGACGAAAAAAAAAAAAAAATTCGCCATATGGCGTTGAGAGAAAAAAGTTATTAACAAATTGCTGATTTTTTGCTTTCAGAATTTTGTGAGATGTTTGAAAATTGCATTTTTTTATGTTAAATTTGAAAATCAGAAAAAATTCATACCAATTAACCCTTCGTGGTCACACTTCTCCCACCGATCACAGTGGTCACTATGGGTCGATTTCACCCGGACCATCTTTGACCGCGTATTGCGACCAAACTAGCGGCTCGAAAAATATAACAAAATTACAGAATATACATTAAACTTTGTAGATAATTTACGAAAAAAAAACTTTTCCGAACTTAAATTGCCGAATCAGAAATTAAAAAAGAAGTTTTTTTACTCAAAAAATCATAATTCCGTAAAAAAAAGGATCGATTTAACTAACATTTTAACCTGATGGTCTCAAGATATAGTTCTTTTGATAAAAAAAGTAACCTAGTGCGCGTCGAAAAAAAGGTATTTATTCCGGACTTTGAAGTCGGTCGTTTTTGGGGTCCAAAACAATGATAAATTCATGGAATTTTTTTTTATTGGTAGAAAAATGATGTAACTTATAAATCGTTACGAAAATAGTTGTAATTAATTATATCATTATTAATTATATAATTAATTAATAATTCATTAATATTTAATTGATTATACATATAAGTATACATCACGAATAACTCATCAAATGACTATTAACCCATTAACGACCACGAATGGTAATTTTTTCTATCATTTTGAAGTCAAATTCTCATAAATAAACAATAAGAATTTACAAACAAAAATATAGTCTCTAGTACTTTCGAGTGTGATCTTTCAGAATCCGGGGTTAAAATTGAGTTTTGTCCACTAGAAAAAAATATGGCCGCTTTTAGACAAACAAAAGACACAAAAAATCGAAGACATTTTTTTTCAATATTTTTTCTCTTAAAAGACACTCAAAATCCACCCTTTTTCAACCATGAGTGCATAAAATGGTTGCAGTAAACGACGTATTTTTGAAATTTGTCGTAATCATTATTTTCATCCCCAAAATGACGTTTTTCACCCCTTGAACGGCGAGAACAATTTCACGCTTCGCGTAAAAAAGAAGTAAAAATTGGACCTTCACGAAAATTGGTGTCCCGGGCCCGGGCCCGTTCCATTGACTCTAAGCGAATTGCGATATTTCGGGCGAGATTCCGCGCGGCGCTTTGTGTGGACGCAAAGGTAAAAAAATATATGATACAGGCCTTTCCACATCGCTTCCTCATTATTTTCTACTTTTCGCGGATTTATTTGTTCGTTCCATAGCGTAGTTAATATCGCTTCTTTTTGTCGACTCCACGGAAAAAAATGAATATCAAAATATCGCTTCTTTTTGTCGACTCCACGGAAAAAAATGAATATCAAAATATCGCTTCTTTTTGTCGACTCCACGGAAAAAAATGAACATCAAAATATCGCTCTTGCATAATCATTTGACAGATTACGCAGACAGCGACGCAAAATATTCCCGTTTCCGAAAATTATTTTAAACCACGCGTCAAAATGCGTTTATCGGTAAAAGACAAACAGCTCATATTGGCCATCGCACGAGGAGATCCGGAGTACCAAAATAATCCGGCATCATGGGCGATCGCAGTGAAAAAGCTGAATTCGCGGCGCAAATCTGAGTACCCGACACATTGCTGGAAAGAGGTGAGCTAAAAAACTTTTATGTCGCTGAAAAAAAAGTCCCGTGAAACTCGTGATAAACTCGTGAATTAAAATTGTAGACGAAACTCGTGCGAGAAACTTCTTCTCACGAGTATGAGTTTGCAAATACACGAGTTGTATCGCACTCGTATCGTAATATACTATTCCCTTATAAAAATTTTAAGCGCAACTTTTTAGTGATTTTTTCAATTTTCAGGCGATCACCAAATGCAAAGCACGAGCAGTGAAGGAAGCGGCACGACTTTACCGTGTGCAAGAGCGCACCGGTGTCCGGCACGATTCATTGAAAAGAGAAGATGTCGAACTCATCCTGTCCCTGAAGATTGTCAGCGATGAAGAACGCGAAGCCGAATCGACCTAATAGGGAATTTAATTTAGTTCTATTGGATTGTTCTATGTTGTTTTATACTAAATAAATTATTGCGTCTTACCTCCATCCCTCAATTTATTTCGTGGTAGGGTAGACAGGGGTATGTGGGGAAAAAAAATAAAAAAAATAATGAAAGTCTAGCAGGTATAGTCTAGGACAGTGACTCGACGCAATTTCGACTCAAAAACTGAGCAAGAAAATGGCTTAAAAGTGTAGAAAAATAAGCTACTTGCACCAGTGTTCAAATTTACGATGCGACATCGAGCAAATTTTTGTTGAACTTGAAAGGCATCATAGAACATTTGGTAAAATTTAACTGTCGCGTATACAGACCTGTGGGTTTCAAAGGATACCAATATCGCATGTAAGTTCGGTGAAGGAATATTTAAAATTAAAAAATAGAGCTCCTCCCACAAATGATGGAAAGAGCCGTATTCACCGTTTCCGATGTCAGATGAAGCTTCGCAACAGAATCAACCCTACGGTTGAGAGCAGGGTGAGAGGAAGGTCAGTACAGGGTAACAGCAGGGTGAGAGGAAGGTGAGAACAGGGTTAGAGCAGGGTGAGAGGAACATGAGAACAGGGTGAGAGCAGAGTGAGAGACATCGTAAAAAAACATGTATTAGTCGTAACGGTAATTATTTATTTTAAACATTGATAAATCAATGCGATCGAACAATTGATATTTTTGTATTTTTATAAGGAGTACTAGTTATCATAAATAACCAAACAAATTGAGCGGTCCGTAAGAAGGTCGACATTATTTTTTTCCGCCTTTTCGGACGGTACGGCACAAAAATTTCATTGAGGTTTGGTACTGCATCCTGTCCATTAATGGTGTCGCGTGGAGGAATACATATGCTGAAAAAAAAGGACAGCATAGCTATAGTCATGACTAAATTTTGTGATATTTTTATTTTAAACAATAAATATTCAACTTGTGATCCGTTGAATATATACTCACACTCTACAGCATCATATGCCTTTTGCGGAATCCGCCGGTATTGTCCTCGTCCAGTAGGAGTCATGTCTCGCAAGTTTTTTTCGCCAACGACAAGGCGCATCAAGCGACAGGCAAGTTTGCTGGAACGTTGCCTATACAACGCTTTATAACGCTCCAGATCGGTCGTTTTGATAAATATTCCGCTATGAGGTGAAATTTCGGTCTACAAAAATATAATATTTCCTATAAGTTTGAAAGTAACTCAAAATAAGTGAAGCGGGATTTTTTTATTTTTAAGTTAGAAAATAAACTAGATATAAATGGAAACAAATAGAATAGAATAAATAGGATAAAATAAAAATTTAAGTTAGAAAAACTGTCTCTGACAAGTGATTTTGCAGCACGAGCCGACGGCGAGTGTTGCAATCAGACGAGATAAGAATAAGATTTTTTTATAAGGTTTGGTAAAATGGTAAGGTAAAATGGAGGTTTTATGTACCTACGCGAAACGTGCGGAAAACGTTCGTACCGAGTAACGTAAGCGAGTACCGAGGGACGTAAATCATTTTTTTTACAACTGTATATAAAAAAAACTCCATATTCTTCTTTATTTAGTTTGTGTAAAAATGTCAAACCTTGTTTGGGCCTGGGAGTAGCGCTGTAGCGAGGATTCCTTCATTATCATCTTTGTGGGTTTGGGACGGTCCAGAAATATCGGAAGGCACTGCGTTGTTGGTTGGCAGAGGAGAACTTCGAAGGACGGCGATTTCAGGATTCTCAGGAACGACCGGAGACACGGGCGGCATGAGCGCGTTGTCATTGTCTGCGGACTCTGATGCTGCCGGAGTCTCCGCTGTCTCGGCCGCACCACGCGGCCGAGTTATCGCATCGTTGATGACGCGGTGGATCGCGTCGGCGTTGACCACCACTTCTTCGTCAGGCACAGCAACTGAATCTTCAGCTATTACCTCACGCTTCATCTTCCGCGTATACATGGATCCGTCTGCGCGGACGTCAAGTGAATCAAGATATTTCTTGCTAGCTATACAAACGATTCAAGAAGTAATGGGTAATAGAATTCGATGTGTGTAAAAATGTGAGGTTAATCTCTTACAACTTTTTTTGAGAACTCTAGCCAAGAAAAAATCTTTTCCGTTAAGAGTCGCGGTCACCTTGCCGTCGCTGCTATAATTCACGCACTTCTCGGTAATTATACTCGTCGTCGAGTCGTCCCATAGTATTAAAACATACATTTTTTTGGAGCAATTCAAACAGCCAGATGAATGATTGGTGACACACTGAGAAAAAACAACTTCCGATCGGTCGTCAAATAAATGATCACTCGAAGGAATAAAATTTGAAAAAATTCACACGTTTTCATAAAAATGAACGAATCATTTTCATTAAAAAAGAAGTTGGGTTATTGATAAATTTCATAATCATAATTAATTAAAAAAGAAGTTGGGTCATTGATAAATTTCATAAATAATTTTTTGTTTCATCAATTTGTTAATAACATTTTAGAATTATTATTATGCAAAATTAATCTTTTCAGCACCTTTAATGTGCATGAATTTTTTCAGATGTTTATACTATCGAGAAGTGTTCGCAATTCTCTCTCATATTTCTCGAATTTAGGCAAAATGAATACCAGTCGTAAGGACTACCTTAAGGCAATTTATTTTTTGTCTAGTAAGATTGTAGAGAGAATCAAAACGTAAAATGAGAAAAGCGTAATTTATTTATTCATTGATAAAAAATAGAATTCCTTATCTTTATTTAAAAATGCTGCAGGAAAAAATTGCTGAGGAGATCGCAATCACGAATTTGAATCATTTAACAATATTTCATTTTGTCAACCCGATTAAACTGATTCACTGATTAAATTTGTAATTTGCAATTTTCAATACATCTGTCAGACTCGCCTTCGGTATATTAACATCCTAAAAAACCGGGGTGAGGAAGATGAGAACAGGGTGAAAGGAGGGTGAGAGGAAGGTGAGGACAAGGTGACAGAACGGTTTGGGCAAGGTGAGAGCACAAAAGCGACGATATTCCATGGCCTCTTTGCTCACAGCTTGGACGCTGTAAGTGTTCTTTGTCGTCGAGAAAATTACTGGGCTAGTGACGAGGGTAATCAAGATTCCCCAGAGATATTCAACAAATAAAAATAAGAATGATACAATTGGCACAGTGGAGTATCCTCAGGATTGGAAAAATCATTGTCATCTCTCACAAAATCATTGTGATCAACGTCTCGGAAAATGTTGATAAAAAACATGTATGGCAAATCGACTATAGGGAAGAATAATATCACCTACACCTTCAAAAACTGAGCAAGAAAATAGCCCAATCTACTGTGAGTGCAAAAAGTGTAGAAAAAAAAGCTCTTTGCATGAGAGTCCAAATTTACGATTCGACATCGAGCAAGTTTTTGTTCAACTTAAAAGGCATCATAGAGTATTTGGTAAAATTTAACTACCGCCTATACAGAGTTCGGTGATGGAATATATAGAAATAAAAAATAGAGCTTCTCCCACCAACGATAGAAAGAGCCGCATTCACCGTTTCCGATGTCGGATAAAGCTTCGCAGAAAAATAAACTCTACGGGAAACTGTCATCGCGGCGCTATGTTTTCTCCGAGCAAACTGCCTTACGGTCTTACGTAAATCATTTTCTTTTATGATAAGGTGACAGCCACCCTGTTGTCACCCTGCTGAGGAAGGTGAGAACAGGGTGAGAGGAAAGTGAGAGGAAGGTGAGAACAGGATAAGAGCACAGTGAGAAAAAAGTGAGAGGAAAGTGAGAGGAAGATGAGAGGAAGGTGAGAGGAAGGTGAGAACAGGGCTGAGAGCAGGGTGAGAGGAAGGTGAGAAAATCATCGAGAATGTCATCGAGGCGTTATCATTTCTCCGAGCAAACTGCTCTCGGGAAGCGTATTTTGATCGAGACTGTAAAATTTACAAGTCTTTTTAATGCGTTAAAATTCATATTTGGACATTTTCTAATATTTCGATGTATAGCTTCAAGAGCATTATAGAAACTTTGGTAAATGTGAATTGCAATGTATACAGACCTATAGGGCTTGAATAATACCGATATCACATATAAGTTCGGTGATGGAATATATAAAAATACAAAATATAAAAATACAAAAACTGTGGATACGGCTCCTTCCACCTTCGGTGGATTCGCATTCACCACGAGTGGAGTGGAAGGAGCGGAAGTGGAAGGAGCGGAATTCGCCGTAATTGAAGGTTACCTACCTTTAATTAAATCCGCTGCCCGTGTCACTGTACTTCTCGTGTCACAAATGTGGAACACTGAGTATCAATGGACGTCAAGTAATCAATAAAGATGCATAGCAATTCTTCGGTTTTGCATGAGAAAGTGAAGGTTATTGCTACATGCGCATGCGCGAACTCTTTTTTCACATCTGACATGTCTAATGTAAACTATGACGTTTGTTAGGCTATATGATTGTGTCTGTCTAGGGATGTTTGGTGCAAGCGGGTTCACGGCGACCTTCCAAACACAGCAATTGTGCTAAAGGAATTCGCTGACAAATAATATTTAGAGGTGCCTCAATGAGGTCTTAGTATTACAACAAATTTCAATTAAAAAAATCATTAAAAAAATTGAGCGCGTTTTGCTCATAGGAGGTGTGGTATTGAGGTCAGAATACATACTTTTGCGGTAAAAAAATTAAATAATTTTTTGTTTTTGACACACCCTAATATACATGCATGGCGCGTTACCTACTCACTCACATCTCGTCTGTAACTCAAATTATCTGAAGCTACACGTCACGGACGGTAAATGTATCACCAGAGTTAGATTTTTCAATGCGAAAATATTGAAGATTTGGTTATGCGCCAGAAGCATCACAGAATCTCTGTGAAATCTGAACGGCGGTACATGCAAACCTGCGGGTTTAAAAGAATACCTACATCGCTAGTAAGTTCGGTGAAGATATATTTGAAAATAAAGAAATACACGATGTTGTACTGTTACAGTAGAGAAATACACGATGTTGTACTGTTACAGTACAACATCGTGTATTTATTTATTTTCAAATATATCTTCACCGAACTTACTAGCGATGTAGGTATTCTTTTAAACCCGCAGGTTTGCATGTACCGCCGTTCAGATTTCACAGAGATTCTGTGATGCTTCTGGCGCATAACCAAATCTTCAATATTTTCGCATTGAAAAATCTAACTCTGGTGATACATTTACCGTCCGTGACGTGTAGCTTCAGATAATTTGAGTTACAGACGAGATGTGAGTGAGTAGGTAACGCGCCATGCATGTATATTAGGGTGTGTCAAAAACAAAAAATTATTTAATTTTTTTACCGCAAAAGTATGTATTCTGACCTCAATACCACACCTCCTATGAGCAAAACGCGCTCAATTTTTTTAATGATTTTTTTAATTGAAATTTGTTGTAATACTAAGACCTCATTGAGGCACCTCTAAATATTATTTGTCAGCGAATTCCTTTAGCACAATTGCTGTGTTTGGAAGGTCGCCGTGAACCCGCTTGCACCAAACATCCCTAGACAGACACAATCATATAGCCTAACAAACGTCATAGTTTACATTAGACATGTCAGATGTGAAAAAAGAGTTCGCGCATGCGCATGTAGCAATAACCTTCACTTTCTCATGCAAAACCGAAGAATTGCTATGCATCTTTATTGATTACTTGACGTCCATTGATACTCAGTGTTCCACTTTTGTGACACGAGAAGTATAGTGACACGGGCAGCGGATTTAATTAAAGGTAGGTAACCTTCAATTACGGCGAATTCCGCTCCTTCCACTTCCGCTCCTTCCACTCCACTCGTGGTGAATGCGAATCCACCGAAGGTGGAAGGAGCCGCATCCACAGTTTTTGTATTTTTATATTTTGTATTTTTATATATTCCATCACCGAACTTATATGTGATATCGGTATTATTCAAGCCCTATAGGTCTGTATACATTGCAATTCACATTTACCAAAGTTTCTATAATGCTCTTGAAGCTATACATCGAAATATTAGAAAATGTCCAAATATGAATTTTAACGCATTAAAAAGACTTGTAAATTTTACAGTCTCGATCAAAATACGCTTCCCGAGAGCAGTTTGCTCGGAGAAATGATAACGCCTCGATGACATTCTCGATGATTTTCTCACCTTCCTCTCACCCTGCTCTCAGCCCTGTTCTCACCTTCCTCTCACCTTCCTCTCATCTTCCTCTCACTTTCCTCTCACTTTTTTCTCACTGTGCTCTTATCCTGTTCTCACCTTCCTCTCACTTTCCTCTCACCCTGTTCTCACCTTCCTCAGCAGGGTGACAACAGGGTGGCTGTCACCTTATCATAAAAGAAAATGATTTACGTAAGACCGTAAGGCAGTTTGCTCGGAGAAAACATAGCGCCGCGATGACAGTTTCCCGTAGAGTTTATTTTTCTGCGAAGCTTTATCCGACATCGGAAACGGTGAATGCGGCTCTTTCTATCGTTGGTGGGAGAAGCTCTATTTTTTATTTCTATATATTCCATCACCGAACTCTGTATAGGCGGTAGTTAAATTTTACCAAATACTCTATGATGCCTTTTAAGTTGAACAAAAACTTGCTCGATGTCGAATCGTAAATTTGGACTCTCATGCAAAGAGCTTTTTTTTCTACACTTTTTGCACTCACAGTAGATTGGGCTATTTTCTTGCTCAGTTTTTGAAGGTGTAGGTGATATTATTCTTCCCTATAGTCGATTTGCCATACATGTTTTTTATCAACATTTTCCGAGACGTTGATCACAATGATTTTGTGAGAGATGACAATGATTTTTCCAATCCTGAGGATACTCCACTGTGCCAATTGTATCATTCTTATTTTTATTTGTTGAATATCTCTGGGGAATCTTGATTACCCTCGTCACTAGCCCAGTAATTTTCTCGACGACAAAGAACACTTACAGCGTCCAAGCTGTGAGCAAAGAGGCCATGGAATATCGTCGCTTTTGTGCTCTCACCTTGCCCAAACCGTTCTGTCACCTTGTCCTCACCTTCCTCTCACCCTCCTTTCACCCTGTTCTCATCTTCCTCACCCCGGTTTTTTAGGATGTTAATATACCGAAGGCGAGTCTGACAGATGTATTGAAAATTGCAAATTACAAATTTAATCAGTGAATCAGTTTAATCGGGTTGACAAAATGAAATATTGTTAAATGATTCAAATTCGTGATTGCGATCTCCTCAGCAATTTTTTCCTGCAGCATTTTTAAATAAAGATAAGGAATTCTATTTTTTATCAATGAATAAATAAATTACGCTTTTCTCATTTTACGTTTTGATTCTCTCTACAATCTTACTAGACAAAAAATAAATTGCCTTAAGGTAGTCCTTACGACTGGTATTCATTTTGCCTAAATTCGAGAAATATGAGAGAGAATTGCGAACACTTCTCGATAGTATAAACATCTGAAAAAATTCATGCACATTAAAGGTGCTGAAAAGATTAATTTTGCATAATAATAATTCTAAAATGTTATTAACAAATTGATGAAACAAAAAATTATTTATGAAATTTATCAATGACCCAACTTCTTTTTTAATTAATTATGATTATGAAATTTATCAATAACCCAACTTCTTTTTTAATGAAAATGATTCGTTCATTTTTATGAAAACGTGTGAATTTTTTCAAATTTTATTGCTTCGAGTGATCATTTATTTGACGACCGATCGGAAGTTGTTTTTTCTCAGTGTGTCACCAATCATTCATCTGGCTGTTTGAATTGCTCCAAAAAAATGTATGTTTTAATACTATGGGACGACTCGACGACGAGTATAATTACCGAGAAGTGCGTGAATTATAGCAGCGACGGCAAGGTGACCGCGACTCTTAACGGAAAAGATTTTTTCTTGGCTAGAGTTCTCAAAAAAAAGTTGTAAGAGATTAACCTCACATTTTTACACACATCGAATTCTATTACCCATTACTTCTTGAATCGTTTGTATAGCTAGCAAGAAATATCTTGATTCACTTGACGTCCGCGCAGACGGATCCATGTATACGCGGAAGATGAAGCGTGAGGTAATAGCTGAAGATTCAGTTGCTGTGCCTGACGAAGAAGTGGTGGTCAACGCCGACGCGGTCCACCGCGTCATCAACGATGCGATAACTCGGCCGCGTGGTGCGGCCGAGACAGCGGAGACTCCGGCAGCATCAGAGTCCGCAGACAATGACAACGCGCTCATGCCGCCCGTGTCTCCGGTCGTTCCTGAGAATCCTGAAATCGCCGTCCTTCGAAGTTCTCCTCTGCCAACCAACAACGCAGTGCCTTCCGATATTTCTGGACCGTCCCAAACCCACAAAGATGATAATGAAGGAATCCTCGCTACAGCGCTACTCCCAGGCCCAAACAAGGTTTGACATTTTTACACAAACTAAATAAAGAAGAATATGGAGTTTTTTTTATATACAGTTGTAAAAAAAATGATTTACGTCCCTCGGTACTCGCTTACGTTACTCGGTACGAACGTTTTCCGCACGTTTCGCGTAGGTACAGTGCTATTCAGATATGCCTGCAATGACAGATCTCGGCTTCTATGTGTGGGTGAGCTATGTTCAGCTGTTGAAGTTTGGTGAAGTCCGCGCGAGTTTCAAGTCGATCAGCTGTCACCTCAGCTGATCGCGAATTTGACATAACCCGCTCAGTGCAGCAATGCGATGTAAGCGGTCAGACGGCCACTAATCAAAAGTGGAAAGTGCGGTTGGAAGTGATTTGGAAGGATTACAGCCACGATCTCCAGTCTCCAACCTCGGTAAGTTGTTATATAAAATCAGTAAATTTCATCCTATTTATGGTAATAAAATATATAACTACGTCGAGTTAATGACGCAAAGTCATTAACTCGACGTAGTTATATATTTTTTACGGATTTTAATCGGATTTAGATATACCGACGTCAAACTTGACAGATCTATAAAAGAATAAAAAAAGCCAATTTCAAATATCAAGATGACCGGTATGACAAATCCCTATTTAGAAAGTAAGCTGAGAGCGAGTAATTATTTTTTTTACTAACGATCTTCTGTCTCGTCTACGACGTGTCGAAGGATTACAGCCACGATCTCTAGTCTCCAAACTCGGTAGGTTGTTATATAAAATCAGTAAATTTCATCCTATTTATGGTAATAAAATATATAACTACGTCGAGTTAATGACGCAAAGTCATTAACTCGACGTAGTTATATATTTTTTATGCATTTTAATCGGATTTAGATATACCGACGTCAAACTTGACAGATCTATAAAAGGATAAAAAAGCCAATTTCAAATATCGCAGCAAGATGACCGGTATGACAAATCCCAATTTAGAAAGTAAGCTGAGAGTGAGTAATTATTTTTTTTACTTCCGTAGGAAGGATTTTAATATACCGAAGGCGAGTCTAGCAGATCTATTCAACACTGCAAATCACAGATTTTATCAGTGAAACAGTTTAATCGGTTTGACTAAACGAAATATTATTAAAACATCCAGATTCAACGGCGTGATCGCATCACTCGGGTTTTCCCGCAGCGTTATTAAATAAACATATCGAATTTGAAATTATTTTTTTTCGCCATCAATGGTTAAATTGTATTTCCAGAGACGAATTCGATACGATGCGGGGAATTGGCACCGGTTCGCGCCGCTATAAGTAATATTTTTTTTTTTTGCTTCTGTAAGTAGATTTTTAATATACCGAAGACTGGACTGACAGATTCATTGAAAATTGCAAATTACAATTGAGAAGTGCGAACCAGTTTGATCGGTTTGACAAAACGCAACGTGTGAATGAACGTAGAGCAAGGTGAGAGCAAGGTGAGAGCAGAGTGTGGGCAAGGTTATCACTAAATTAACTAAGATCCGCTGAATGCGCGCATAACGATGCATCGTTAATTAATTATGGCTATTACAACATGCATTTTTTCCCGCTAAATGGCGAATTTACTGATCCAGATGCGAGTGCGGTACGGTTTGGGAAAGTGGCACTCGATTGCACCGTCTCCGTAATTATTTATTTTACTTGCGTAGGAAGGATTTTAATATACCGAAGGCGAGTCTAGCAGATCTACAGGGTGTAACACGAGGTATTGAGAATAATGTATGGGTGTGTAGAGCTCGACGAAACAAACATTTTTTTATTGGGGCTCAATGAGCTACGACGAAAATTGGCGTCGGTATTAACGTTTAAAGATGACCAATCACAGCCGCTGTATAACGGAAAGGCTCACTACCACATTCGAGTCACACGCACAGGCGATGAGCTATAGCTCGCGCCAGGCGCGCCGCCCGCTGCAGCTGTAGCTTAGCTATAGGCGCACCGGTATAACAGCACGCCTCGCGCGCGACTGTCTGTCGCGTGCGTGTGTGGCAAAAAATTGATTGACAACAATATGTTAATATTTTTTTTATTTTTTAATAATAATTAAAAAAATTGTTTGTCAACAATTTTTTAATATTTTTTTAACGTTTAAATAATAATTAAAAAAATTGTTTGTTAACAATTTTTTAATAATAATTTAAAAAATTATTTGTCAACAATTTTTAATAATAATTTAAAAAATTGTTTGTCAGCAATTTTTTAATAATAATTTAAAAAATTGTTTGTCAACATTTTTTTATAATAATTTTAAAAAATTGTTTGTCAACAATTTTTTAATAATAATTTAAAAAATTGTTTGTCAACAATTTTTTTATAATTTTAAATATTGTTGGTCAACCATTTTTTAATAAAAATTTAAAAAATTGTTTGTCAACAATTTTTTAATAATTTTTTAAATCATTTTTTATAACAATTAAAAACATGTTTGTCAACTAATTTTTAATAATTTTTTTATAATGTTTTAATGATAATTAAAGAAATTGATTTTCAAATTTGATTTAAAATAAAAAAACGTATCAAATATTGTTTGATGACAATTTGTTAACAACCACAACGTTATTAAAAAAAATTGTTTGTTAACAATTTTTGTAAACTCACCTTCACTCACTCACCTTGTTTGGAGACTCACCTTGTTGTCACCCTGTTCTCACCTTGCTCTCACCTTCCTCTCACCTTGTTCTCACCCTGTTCTCACCTTGCTCTCACCTTCCTCTCACCTTACTCTCACCTTGTTCTCACCTTGTTCTCACCCTGTTCTTACCTTGCTCTCCCTTGCTCACCTTGCTCTCACCTTGTTCTCACCCTGTTCTCACTTTGCTCTCACCTTGTTCCCACCTTGCTTTCACCTTGTTCTCACTTTCTTATCACCTTGTTCCTACCGTTTCCTCACTACAGTCGAGTCGAAGGCCAACATTTTACATGTTTGCCATATTTCTGCGTATTTATCATTGCTTAAACTGCGCCACCGAGCGAGCAAGAAATACAAAACAGCTTGCATTCGGCGGAGCTGACTTTTCTCCGGAGTACGTTTTTTGCGGAACTCCGCGAGACGTCTCCTTCCTTTTCTTCCATTTTTACAAGCCCACAACCCAATATTTAACGAAATCATTTTTCTAGGGTTTTTCCTTGATCATCATATTGCGTGAAGTTCGCCACTGAACGAGCTAGAAATACGAAACCACTTTAATTCGACCGAGCTAAATAATTACATTTTTGGGTTCTGTTACACCAAAAATATTGATTGGGTTCTGTTACACCAAAAATAGAAGATTGGGATTTCGGGATTATATCATCTCCGAGAGTTCGCCCGTCCATCGTAACCTGTTTTAACGCGGTGGTTCTCGAAGCCTTTCTTCGGCATCGATTTTTAACTGATTTATCGCAAGTTCCGGCTCCAAAAGCTGATACCTCCGAAGCTGTCGGCGCTGTTCGTTTCGGATTTCGGTATTATATCATCTCCGAGAGGTCACCCGTCCGTCGTGATCAAAATCGAATTGGTCAAAAATCGATGCCGAAGAAAGGCTACGAGAACCACCGCGTTAAAACAGGCCACGATGGACGGGCGAACTCTCGGAGATGATATAATCCCGAAATCCAAAACGAATAGCTCCGATAGCTTCGGAGGTATCAGCTTTTAGAGCCGGAACTTGCGATAAATCGGTCAAAAATCGATGCCGAAGAAAGGCTACGAGAACCACCGCGTTAAAATAGGTCACGATGGACGGGCGAACTCTCGGAGATGATATAATCCCGAAATCCAAATCGTCTAGCTCCGATAGCTTCGGAGATACCGGCCTCTGATAACTTGGTGAAATCAATATTTTTGGTGTAACAGAACCCAAAAATGTAATTATTTAGCTCGGTCGAATTAAAGTGGTTTTGTATTTCTAGCTCGCTCAGTGGCGAACTTTACGCAATGCGATGATCAAGGAAAAACCCGAGAAAAATTATTTCGTTAAATATTGGATTATGGGGTTGTAAAAATGGAAGAAAAGGAAGGAGACGTCTCGCGGAGTTCCGCAAAAAACGTACTCCAGAGAAAAGTCAGCTCCGCCGAATGCAAGCTGTTTTGTATTTCTTGCTCGCTCGGTGGCGAAGTTTAAGTCGCCTCGAGCGCGATTTTTCAGTAATCAACCCTATGTCTTTACCCCATGGGAATGAAGAAAAGTGTCATTGCAGACTACGCTAGAAATCCGTTTCAGAGTATATTAAAAATCTACTTACAGAAGCAAAAAAAAAAATATTACTTATAGCGGCGCGAACCGGTGCCAATTCCCCGCATCGTATCGAATTCGTCTCTGGAAATACAATTTAACCATTGATGGCGAAAAAAATTAATTTCAAATTCGATATGTTTATTTAATAACGCTGCGGGAAAAACCGAGTGATGCGATCACGCCGTTGAATCTGGATCTTTTAATAATATTTCGTTTAGTCAAACCGATTAAACTGTTTCACTGATAAAATCTGTGATTTGCAGTGTTGAATAGATCTGCTAGACTCGCCTTCGGTATATTAAAATCCTTCCTACGCAAGTAAAATAAATAATTACGGAGACGGTGCAATCGAGTGCCACTTTCCCAAACCGTACCGCACTCGCATCTGGATCAGTAAATTCGCCATTTAGCGGGAAAAAATGCATGTTGTAATAGCCATAATTAATTAACGATGCATCGTTATGCGCGCATTCAGCGGATCTTAGTTAATTTAGTGATAACCTTGCCCACACTCTGCTCTCACCTTGCTCTCACCTTGCTCTACGTTCATTCACACGTTGCGTTTTGTCAAACCGATCAAACTGGTTCGCACTTCTCAATTGTAATTTGCAATTTTCAATGAATCTGTCAGTCCAGTCTTCGGTATATTAAAAATCTACTTACAGAAGCAAAAAAAAAAAATATTACTTATAGCGGCGCGAAACGGTGCCAATTCCCCGCATCGTATCGAATTCGTCTCTGGAAATACAATTTAACCATTGATGGCGAAAAAAATTAATTTCAAATTCGATATGTTTATTTAATAACGCTGCGGGAAAAACCGAGTGATGCGATCACGCCGTTGAATCTGGATGTTTTAATAATATTTCGTTTAGTCAAACCGATTAAACTGTTTCACTGATAAAATCTGTGATTTGCAGTGTTGTATAGATCTGCTAGACTCGCCTTCGGTATATTAAAATCCTTCCTACGCAAGTAAAAAAAATAATTACTCACTCTCAGCTTACTTTCTAAATAGGGATTTGTCATACCGGTCATCTTGCTGCGATATTTGAAATTGGCTTTTTTATCCTTTTATAGATCTGTCAAGTTTGACGTCGGTATATCTAAATCCGATTAAAATGCATAAAAAATATATAACTACGTCGAGTTAATGACTTTGCGTCATTAACTCGACGTAGTTATATATTTTATTACCATAAATAGGATGAAATTTACTGATTTTATATAACAACCTACCGAGTTTGGAGACTAGAGATCGTGGCTGTAATCCTTCGACACGTCGTAGACGAGACAGAAGATCGTTAGTAAAAAAAATAATTACTCGCTCTCAGCTTACTTTCTAAATAGGGATTTGTCATACCGGTCATCTTGATATTTGAAATTGGCTTTTTTTATTCTTTTATAGATCTGTCAAGTTTGACGTCGGTATATCTAAATCCGATTAAAATCCGTAAAAAATATATAACTACGTCGAGTTAATGACTTTGCGTCATTAACTCGACGTAGTTATATATTTTATTAACATAAATAGGATGAAATTTACTGATTTTATATAACAACTTACCGAGGTTGGAGACTGGAGATCGTGGCTGTAATCCTTCCAAATCACTTCCAACCGCACTTTCCACTTTTGATTAGTGGCCGTCTGACCGCTTACATCGCATTGCTGCACTGAGCGGGTTATGTCAAATTCGCGATCAGCTGAGGTGACAGCTGATCGACTTGAAACTCGCGCGGACTTCACCAAACTTCAACAGCTGAACATAGCTCACACACACATAGAAGCCGAGATCTGTCATTGCAGGCATATCTGAATAGCACTGTACATAAAACCTCCATTTTACCTTACCATTTTACCAAACCTTATAAAAAAATCTTATTCTTATCTCGTCTGATTGCAACACTCGCCGTCGGCTCGTGCTGCAAAATCACTTGTCAGAGACAGTTTTTCTAACTTAAATTTTTATTTTATCCTATTTATTCTATTCTATTTGTTTCCATTTATATCTAGTTTATTTTCTAACTTAAAAATAAAAAAATCCCGCTTCACTTATTTTGAGTTACTTTCAAACTTATAGGAAATATTATATTTTTGTAGACCGAAATTTCACCTCATAGCGGAATATTTATCAAAACGACCGATCTGGAGCGTTATAAAGCGTTGTATAGGCAACGTTCCAGCAAACTTGCCTGTCGCTTGATGCGCCTTGTCGTTGGCGAAAAAAACTTGCGAGACATGACTCCTACTGGACGAGGACAATACCGGCGGATTCCGCAAAAGGCATATGATGCTGTAGAGTGTGAGTATATATTCAACGGATCACAAGTTGAATATTTATTGTTTAAAATAAAAATATCACAAAATTTAGTCATGACTATAGCTATGCTGTCCTTTTTTTTCAGCATATGTATTCCTCCACGCGACACCATTAATGGACAGGATGCAGTACCAAACCTCAATGAAATTTTTGTGCCGTACCGTCCGAAAAGGCGGAAAAAAATAATGTCGACCTTCTTACGGACCGCTCAATTTGTTTGGTTATTTATGATAACTAGTACTCCTTATAAAAATACAAAAATATCAATTGTTCGATCGCATTGATTTATCAATGTTTAAAATAAATAATTACCGTTACGACTAATACATGTTTTTTTACGATGTCTCTCACTCTGCTCTCACCCTGTTCTCATGTTCCTCTCACCCTGCTCTAACCCTGTTCTCACCTTCCTCTCACCCTGCTGTTACCCTGTACTGACCTTCCTCTCACCCTGCTCTCAACCGTAGGGTTGATTCTGTTGCGAAGCTTCATCTGACATCGGAAACGGTGAATACGGCTCTTTCCATCATTTGTGGGAGGAGCTCTATTTTTTAATTTTAAATATTCCTTCACCGAACTTACATGCGATATTGGTATCCTTTGAAACCCACAGGTCTGTATACGCGACAGTTAAATTTTACCAAATGTTCTATGATGCCTTTCAAGTTCAACAAAAATTTGCTCGATGTCGCATCGTAAATTTGAACACTGTTGCAAGTAGCTTATTTTTCTACACTTTTAAGCCATTTTCTTGCTCAGTTTTTGAGTCGAAATTGCGTCGAGTCACTGTCCTAGACTATACCTGCTAGACTTTCATTATTTTTTTTATTTTTTTTCCCCACATACCCCTGTCTACCCTACCACGAAATAAATTGAGGGATGGAGGTAAGACGCAATAATTTATTTAGTATAAAACAACATAGAACAATCCAATAGAACTAAATTAAATTCCCTATTAGGTCGATTCGGCTTCGCGTTCTTCATCGCTGACAATCTTCAGGGACAGGATGAGTTCGACATCTTCTCTTTTCAATGAATCGTGCCGGACACCGGTGCGCTCTTGCACACGGTAAAGTCGTGCCGCTTCCTTCACTGCTCGTGCTTTGCATTTGGTGATCGCCTGAAAATTGAAAAAATCACTAAAAAGTTGCGCTTAAAATTTTTATAAGGGAATAGTATATTACGATACGAGTGCGATACAACTCGTGTATTTGCAAACTCATACTCGTGAGAAGAAGTTTCTCGCACGAGTTTCGTCTACAATTTTAATTCACGAGTTTATCACGAGTTTCACGGGACTTTTTTTTCAGCGACATAAAAGTTTTTTAGCTCACCTCTTTCCAGCAATGTGTCGGGTACTCAGATTTGCGCCGCGAATTCAGCTTTTTCACTGCGATCGCCCATGATGCCGGATTATTTTGGTACTCCGGATCTCCTCGTGCGATGGCCAATATGAGCTGTTTGTCTTTTACCGATAAACGCATTTTGACGCGTGGTTTAAAATAATTTTCGGAAACGGGAATATTTTGCGTCGCTGTCTGCGTAATCTGTCAAATGATTATGCAAGAGCGATATTTTGATGTTCATTTTTTTCCGTGGAGTCGACAAAAAGAAGCGATATTTTGATATTCATTTTTTTCCGTGGAGTCGACAAAAAGAAGCGATATTTTGATATTCATTTTTTTCCGTGGAGTCGACAAAAAGAAGCGATATTAACTACGCTATGGAACGAACAAATAAATCCGCGAAAAGTAGAAAATAATGAGGAAGCGATGTGGAAAGGCCTGTATCATATATTTTTTTACCTTTGCGTCCACACAAAGCGCCGCGCGGAATCTCGCCCGAAATATCGCAATTCGCTTAGAGTCAATGGAACGGGCCCGGGCCCGGGACACCAATTTTCGTGAAGGTCCAATTTTTACTTCTTTTTTACGCGAAGCGTGAAATTGTTCTCGCCGTTCAAGGGGTGAAAAACGTCATTTTGGGGATGAAAATAATGATTACGACAAATTTCAAAAATACGTCGTTTACTGCAACCATTTTATGCACTCATGGTTGAAAAAGGGTGGATTTTGAGTGTCTTTTAAGAGAAAAAATATTGAAAAAAAATGTCTTCGATTTTTTGTGTCTTTTGTTTGTCTAAAAGCGGCCATATTTTTTTCTAGTGGACAAAACTCAATTTTAACCCCGGATTCTGAAAGATCACACTCGAAAGTACTAGAGACTATATTTTTGTTTGTAAATTCTTATTGTTTATTTATGAGAATTTGACTTCAAAATGATAGAAAAAATTACCATTCGTGGTCGTTAATGGGTTAATAGTCATTTGATGAGTTATTCGTGATGTATACTTATATGTATAATCAATTAAATATTAATGAATTATTAATTAATTATATAATTAATAATGATATAATTAATTACAACTATTTTCGTAACGATTTATAAGTTACATCATTTTTCTACCAATAAAAAAAAATTCCATGAATTTATCATTGTTTTGGACCCCAAAAACGACCGACTTCAAAGTCCGGAATAAATACCTTTTTTTCGACGCGCACTAGGTTACTTTCTTTATCAAAAGAACTATATCTTGAGACCATCAGGTTAAAATGTTAGTTAAATCGATCCTTTTTTTTACGGAATTATGATTTTTTGAGTAAAAAAACTTCTTTTTTAATTTCTGATTCGGCAATTTAAGTTCGGAAAAGTTTTTTTTTCGTAAATTATCTACAAAGTTTAATGTATATTCTGTAATTTTGTTATATTTTTCGAGCCGCTAGTTTGGTCGCAATACGCGGTCAAAGATGGTCCGGGTGAAATCGACCCATAGTGACCACTGTGATCGGTGGGAGAAGTGTGACCACGAAGGGTTAATTGGTATGAATTTTTTCTGATTTTCAAATTTAACATAAAAAAATGCAATTTTCAAACATCTCACAAAATTCTGAAAGCAAAAAATCAGCAATTTGTTAATAACTTTTTTCTCTCAACGCCATATGGCGAATTTTTTTTTTTTTTCGTCGACTTAGTGGCATAGAAACTTCGTTAACCGTCATCCAACGCGTATGTAGACCTGTGGGTTTCAAAGAATAAGGCTGTCATTTATAAGTTCGATGATAGGATATATGAAAATAAAAAATACAGCTCCTTTCACCAGAGTTGAAATTTATAAAACAAATATGATACATTCTTTTAACTTTAAAAATATCATGGAATCTCTGTTAAAATTAAACAGTGGTATATGCAGACCTGCGGGTTTTAAAGAATACCGATGTCGCATGTAAGTTCGGTGAAGGAATATTTAAAAATAAAAAATAAACATTTTTCTAGCAACGATGCACAGCAAACAGTTGACGTTGGCTTGACCTTGGACGCAAATGTAAGTTCACATAGGATGACGTACTTCCTATGGACACCCTGCGCGATCCCGTAAAAAAGTGAAATACGCCATCGGCGATTTCTATCGAAAATTTGTCGCAATTACCTACAATTCTTTCGGAGGTAACATTTGCTCATTTAATACTCCCAAATCGTAATGGGAATGCACGTATACCGTGCGTGATTTTTTTACTATCTCGTGAATGAATTAGTCGTTTTCCTCAGTTTTGGTCGAGAAAATGAAAAAAAAAAAAAAAAATCATTATAGGAATCTGCGGGTAATTGATCTGTAATGTTTTCTTTTTCGAAAATCAAAATTCTGTCTATTTCATTCACGAGATTCACGTTAGCCGGCCACATCTCAATTTTCTCTCTCAATTTTCGCTTCGATCCGTTCATTATTCGTGAAAAACGGCACTTCCAATCTTTTGAGGTGCAAAGTCGGTGTTTCACATGGCCTTGACTTGACACTTTCGCGCTTTGCTTTTCTTACGATTTTTTTTTGTTCATTGCCATGACATTTTCATTGAGTCGTTAGTCACCGTGAAAATGGGAGAGCAGGCGGACGTGCCACAAGGCCGCCATATATTCGCAAATTACGACACCCAGGTTCGCGGACGTATCGTCGGGCTTTGGCAGGCTGGTTTAAATATTAACGCGATTCGAGACGAGATAGGTTGTGATAGACGGACGGTCTGTCTGTGGATTCAACGTTATCAAGAAGGAGGGGATGACGCCTTATGCGACCACCGGAAACGGAACAGGCGTGAAAAAATAACGACCCCTGAGGAAGATGGTCAACTTCTTCACGTTGCAGAGGAATCTCCGTTTACAACGGTGCCGACAATAGCGGCCGAGACACAACTCCCGATTTCGTTGAGCACTATACGTCGCCGTCTGAAAGCCGCCGGCATTACTGCCCACCGCCCGTTAAAGAAAACGCCACTAACTGCTGCGCACCGCGAGGAGCGATTACAGTTCGCCAGAGATCATTTGCATTGGGGACCGCAGCAATGGGCATCTGTAATTTGGTCTGATGAAAAAGTAAGAGCACTATCGTAATTTTATTTAGCAAGAATTGCATCAAGCACATCAAAACGATTTTAACCACTAGTTTTTGGTAACATATGTAACCAAATCTTATCCGATGTCTTAAGTATTACGCATGCGAGAGGAAGCGCGAATTTCTTCTTGTCACTTCTTTCACCTTTACACTCGGCCAAAATAACGCAATTTTCACTCGTACCATAATAGAAAATTAAAACTTTCGGGGCGCTTCACGCTTCCTATATCAATATACATTTTTATATGTATATAAAAGATAACATACAAATTATATCACCCGTTATTTTCAGGTGTACAATTCATCTGACGATGGACGTCGATACGTTTACCGTCCGCGTGGTCGTGAACACATGTTGGATCCTCGTTACGTAGTGGGAAAACAATGGAGTGGCAGAATATCTTGTGGATACTGGGGGTGCATGACGAGTGCTGGATTAATGGCTCTGTGCAATATCCCTCCGCAAATGAATTCGGAGGATTATATCTGGATTCTGGAAACGATTATGTTTCCATGTGCACGCGAGCGATTTCCAGCGGACCAATTCCCAGTAATTCACTTCCAGCAGGACAACAGCAGCGTCCACAGGTTAGCGCTTACAAGAGGCTGGTTTGCAGAGCACCCAGAAGTGCAAGTGATGAACTGGCCGAGCAAGTCACCCGATCTCAATCCCATTGAGAACGTGTGGAGTGAGTTTTATTTTGTAGAAGTTTAATTTAAAACGTTTTTAAGAAATAAATTGTTTTTAATATATAACAAAAAATGTATGCAGACCTTAATATTTAATAATATGTCATATATTACAATAAAATAATTATAATCCCGTTTCTCCCATACACAAGTGAGTTTTTCTTCGTTTTTATTTCATTAGGCCTCACACAAAGGGAGTGGATCTCTGGACAGAATCGTACGCGAGAGGCACTGATGAATCACGCGGAAGACTGTTGGAGGCGAGACTTTCGAAACAGTCTTCGTGACTCGATAAAAACAAGCTTCCTTAGCAGTTTGCTCGAAGAAGTCATACACGGAAAAGATTTTGTGGCAATAATGACCATATTCGGTGTGTTAAATTGTGTTCATTCTGCCTGTCTAGGGATTTTCCAATACTTTTAGAAAATTTCGACCGAGTGGCAAACAATGACGGAGATATGTGTCGCAAAAATCGTGTATCATGTTTAATTTAAAAATAAATTGCTGTCGGTAATCGATCTGTAATTTTTTTTTCGAAAATCAAAATTCTGACTTATTCATTCCCGAGATTCACATTACTGTCATCTGTATTCCAATTTTCACGTCGATCCGTTCATAATTCGCGAAAAACGGCACTCCCGAAATTTTGAGGTGTGCGTCGGTATTTCACATCGCCTTACGTGACGAAATTCGAAAAAATGAAAAGATAATTTTTCGCGTTTTCTACTAAAATTTTCTATTTTTCGGTCTAACAGCCGTGATTTTTGGAATCAGCGGAAAATTTGCCATCGGGTAAGGTTTTTAAACTATTCAAAGTAAAACATTTTTTTTTTGCAAAAAAACGACCGATTATCGACCGACAACCGACGGTCAGCTTTAAAATTCTGCGAAAAATAAAAAAGAATCGAGGTATTATAGTGAAGCGACATTGTATTTACGCAAGCCGCGTGGCCAAAGGGCGCAGCGCCATCTCGCGGACCTCCGCTGAACCCTGAATCACAACAGAAACTAGCTTACGGCGGCAAGGCTGAAGCGTATACAAAAACGAGGCCGCAGTGTAAACAGTAACACGTGGTAACGAACGCGACGAACCCGCCGAAAACTGCGCGTTCTCAACAGCAGCAACAACTACAGCAACAAAAGCAACGTCAGCTGGTGATACAGGCAGCAGTGGGTTTCGTTAAGAATCCTGGGAAAATCACCGACGACGACGCCAAAATGAGACGGAACAAGTGGACAAAAAACATCGAAGACGATCCGATCCATTTTGGAAAATTGCTGTGCGCCTTGACAGCGCACGTTGACACATTGGAGGAACGCGGTGCACTCGGCATCAAGGCCGTTAAAAACATAATAAAGGAAGTGTATACCACAAAAGGCCGGCCACGGTATATCTCGGTGTGGGTCCGCCAAAAAAAAAAGTTTGTCCTCGCATTTCTCGCCAAGTACGGGATAAAGCGGCACATTAAGGATTGCGCAAACTTGTGAGTATATTTTGTTATGTTTGTCTCAATATATTCGTTTTATAAGTTCTAATTTATAAAATTTGTAGCTCGACGTATAAGGAACTCGGGATCGTCGCCGCGATTTTTTCTCGACTCACGCCGCGTGGTCAATCGCCGGTCTTTGAGGATGGCCCATCAATATCCGGAATAAGAAGGTGAAATATTTTTATTATAATTTGTTAATTAATTTTTAATATGAACATAATTTAAGGTGGGCAGTAAGCAATTTTTTTGTTACTGTGCCATACCGGTGCAATAGGCACCGAGTGGACACTGCATACTTGATTGGAAACCTATCGCTAGATAAAAATTTATCCAATGTCGTTGTATAAATTTTCATTGATTTATTCTCATCGAAGAAATCATATCATATCGTTGGGTGAATCTATCCAACGATATGTTTCCAATCAAGTACGCAGAGTCCACTCGACATGTTACAACTTGCCCATCGCACCAGTTTGTACAGAAGTAAATATTGCTCGCTGCCCTTTTTATATTTGATCTTGTTTTGTGTTAGTGAGTAGGGTGAGTGCCCCAGTAAATGAACAGTCACCAGTGAATAACAACAGCTTTTTGCGTGTTCGTGAGCAATTATAACGACTTAGCTGAAAATTAGATTCCTAATTTGTTTATAAGCTTATTATTGTTGAAGATTATTTTCGACCAAAAGTGCAGGTTAGATTGGTCCGTTGATTTACTGATGCTTACGGATTTTTGGCGTTAATATTAATATGATGATAAAAATATTAATCAAGAAAAACATTTACAGTCTTGAGGATACCGACGAGCCGGACGAGAGCCAAATGAGGAGCGAGAGCGCAGACGAAGAAGACGAGAGGTAAGAAAATGCCACTCTTGCGAAACTTTTTCTTCTAAATATCAAGTAAAATCACAATACTGTTATTTAGAAGCGCGGAGCAGTTCCACGATTGTCAGGACGGCAACAACAACGACGAATGGGGCGATGACAAGAGAGGCGACAACGATGAAGAGAAGAGAGACGACCACGAAGAGAAGAAAGACGACAACGAAGAGAAGAGAGACGACAACGAAGGAAAAAATGTGGAAAGCGTCGATGATGGACGAGGCGAACGAAAAATGCAAGAAGAAGCGGAGGCGCAGTCTACGCTTCCGATCAAGAAGAGGCGGAGGCGTGGAGAACTTGAGCGACTAAAAAGCTCCGTCACGTACATTTCACCTTGGCCGGACTATTCCCAGAGTGATTAAAAAAAAGATACTACGGGCGAACGCGCGCGCGTGGCAATAGTCCGCTGACGTGGACGTGGTGGAGGCTCAGCTCCGTGTCTCCATCTCTCGCTCTACCTCTACTCAAGAGGTTTTCTTTGTTCGCCTCATTTCTTAAAAAATATATATTTCAAGCAGTATCTTGTGGTCTCGTCTTTTTTTATACCCTCACGCTTCATGTACTTTAATTCGGATTCGGAAAACAAAATCGATTTCGTCAAGCCTGAATCCCCTATCCGTTGGCAAATTTTCCGCAGATTCCGAAAATCACCATTGTTTGTCCAAAAAACATAAAATGCGAACCGCCTCCGTCCCTATGTGGATCAGTAGTCGAGCCAGGGGGGACGCAATTAATTCTAGCCTAAAACTAACAAGGGAATAATAGGGTAGATACACGTTTGGGTATTTTTTGTTTCGTTTATTCCATCCCCTCTCGGGGATGGCTTTGCTCAGAATACAGCGCATTTTTCTTTAAAAAAAAGGGAAATTTCACACTATGGTGATTAGGGTGTAGGTCGCTGCAGTCCGGGCCCGTCGCGGACTACCAGGGCTCATCTGTCGGGGAGGAGCTCCGCTCGTGCCGCCGGGACGGGTGACTCGGGGGGTTGTGGCCAATGGTGGCGCAGCCCTCCTTCTTCTCGAAGTAGGTGCCACAGAAGGGGCACCTGACTTCGGGTTCCATGCCAAAGAGCCTTTGCAGGCCCAGGAAGTAGGGGCTTGGGTCTGGGCCCCCCCCCCCCCCCCAAAAAGTCGTTCTCCCAGAGGGAGTCCCGGCAGGCTCGCAGGAATTCCCTCTGGAGCCTGACCTCCTTGGCATGGAAGATGAATGTTTTGAGCCATACAGGCCGCTCTGCGCGCTGCTGGCGCTCGAGCATGTCAAACTGGAACAAAAACAACGGGGGAAATTTAGAAAACTAATCGGGGGGCGTCTTGAGGGGAAAACCAACGGGGAAAAACTCACCGCTCGCCGCAGCAGCTCGCGAACCGCCTCGCGTTTGTCAGAAAAACCCAGGAATTCCATGGTTGTTTGTTGAAATTTCGGTACGTGTTGAAAGTTCGGTGGTTTGGTCGGTAATGACCACCTTATGAGCGCGACGGCGTCGCGAAGGCCCCGATGACAACGGGGGGTGGGGGCGAAAATCCGCAAAATCAGCAGTCGCACGGTCCGAGTCCCGCTAACGCTCACCTTCACGTTGCAGGACGGAAACCCTACTCCTCTGCCTGATATCGTGGGCCGAGGCGTCGGACGACTACAGGCTGACCCCCTTCACGAGCAGCCCCGGTCTCTACTACGAGGACATCGGAAGCCTCTCGGTGATAAAGGCGACCTGGAGGCTGGCCATCAGCATGGATTTAACCACATTAGCGAAACGGGAAAAAGCAATCCGCGAAAACCTGCAACAGCTCACGGAAATTTGCAGCCGCGAAAAAGAACAGGGACGAAATGACGAGCAATGCGCCGAAATGGGCGAAACCGTCCGTCGTATGATAAGGAAAATCGACGACGGCATGGGCACGGTCCACGACCTCGTGAAACCCGAGCCGGCGCGCACGCGTAGGGGGTTGATCGACGGCCTAGGATCGATTGTCAAATCGATTACCGGAAACATGGATGCTGCTGACGCCGAGCAAATACACGACGAAATATCGACGCTGCAGGCGAACCAGCGAACGCTGAAGGACGGATTGAAAAACCAGCTGCAGGTTGTGAAATCGACACTTAACCTTTTCAACGACACCGCCATAAGGGTAAGGCAGAATGAAGTAATGCTGCTCAACCTCGTCGCCAGCATACGCGAAACGATGACCACCCGGGCTGACGACCTTGCAAGGCGGCAACAAATCGACGCAAGCCTCGGAGCCTTGAGCTTCATTGTGGAGGAGCTCCTCACCGACGTGAAGGAGTTGGTGTTGTTGCTCGCCGAGATATCCACCGGGCGGATAAGCGCGGAGGTACTCACACCGCGGCAGCTAGTGCAACACCTCACCGACGCACTACCACACTTGCCAGCCGGCACGGGTTTCCCCGTCGCGATAACGCGCGGCGAGGCGACCACACTCATGCGACTCATCGACACGAGGGCCTACGGCCACGGGTCCGCAGTCGTGCTGATACTTGATATCCCGCTGATAGGAGCGCAACGCTACAGCGTCAGTCGGGTATATCCTATACCAACAAACGCAGGCAACGGAACGTACTACTACGTCGACGCAACGGAGGACTTCGTGGTAATAGACCAGGTCCACCGTACCTACCTGCGGTTGACCGGCAACGACCTCGGAAAATGTAAAACCTTCGCAAACCGATAATTGTGCGCGCCGTTACACCCGTCCATACAAATAACGAGTCACGCGCCATGCGAAGTATTAACATAGGGTAGAAGTACCGGTTGTGGCCACCATTGGTCCAGTTGTGGCCACCGAGTTCGAAGGGACAGAATTATTTGTATTGTTAAAACGAAACAAAATTGTATCGATAATCTTGTTAATTTGTATGCATTCTTTCGAAGTATCAACATGAAAATACAGAAAAGCAACAATTTGATACAAATTACAGTGAAAATGGCCACAACTGGTACAGTGGCCACAACCGGTGCTTCTACCCTACGCGAAAATCGACACGCAAAACGGACTTAACTGTCCAAAACGCGCGGTAAAATTGGAACGAACCTTAATCATCACTATGAACAAACCGGGCCAGTGGTTGTACATCGCGCCCGCCGAGGAACCCATCTCGATCACGTACGGCAGCGCACCCGCGAAACACGAGAAATTAAAAAACATGGGAATTTTGGCTCTGGTAGGCACATGTACTGTAACCGCCCCTGATTTCAGCATCCAAACGATCCGCCGGGTTACGCAAGTGACCGACGGAAATTACCTGCCGTCATTTAACCTGACGCTTTCGACGATCGACAAAAATTTCAACACGCGAGTCGCCAACAGCAGTGTGAAATTAGTGAATGTGCTACGCAACCCGGAGGAATTAAAAAACCGCGGCACTTGTGTGAACGTAATTAGTGATCAAATTGATAAAGACTTTGAAAATAATCCGCAATATTATCATAATGTCGGATTTTATTCCTTGGGTGCTATAGCGCCGGTAGCATTGGTCTGCTTTGCTATCTACAAGCTCTACAGGCACGTACTGGGTCGTAACGTGACACCGACAAGGTCGGCGGAAGCAACGACTCTCCTGCGGCCCTCGCTGAGTATAAACATGCAGCCACTTGACGCGCGGCCGGAAAGCCGATTGCACGCGGAACTGCAACGAGCCTGCTCCGCCAGGAACAGCCGAGTCGGATTTGCAGACCAGGCCAATGCACGGCGACAATAACCATTACCGCATCGTCATAATAATAATAATCGACGTGATACGGGGTTTAGAATATAGGAAAGCTAATGCGAACCCGAGTCTACAGCTAAGCCGCTGCGTAGAGGTTAATGGAAAAAAAAAATTTCTTAGAAAAGAAGAACATTTTTTTTCTAAAGGGGGGAGGAGTGTTGCACCCCGGAATATTTAAATTCCATTTCGAGGCGATGGGGAAATTTCTATTGCTCAATCGAACGCCCGGTCGGGGTGAACGATCGAGCGCGTGCCGGAATTCGCCGATGTCGAAATCGAGCGAATTGACACGAAATGCTTACGCACCGATTTTCGGTGAATCGCAGTGATCCACTGCAATTCACCGACAGTCGAAGAACAGACTCGGAGCCGAGCAGTCAAGCTCCTCTTAGACTCGGGTACCCTCACGTTGTAGAACAAACAGAAACGAATAGTAACAAACTGTAACTGTAACTCAGAAATATCTTTCTTTCAAATAAATTGTCTTTATGGTAAACCCGAGTTCGCGTGAGTCCAACTCTTTAATCGGCGGACGATCCCGAAAAACAAACAATTACCCTTCGACTCGTAACCTGATCAATTACCGAGTCGCCGGGCACAACACTAGGTGTCGCGTGGAACACCTTGACGGATGGTTCATCGTTAACCGTGGAGCGGCCCCGGAAAGCAATTGTAGTTTTTCTGAGCACCGTCTCGCCGCATACCAGCTTGTCGAAGGTAAGAAATAGAATTATAGTTTTTTCTGTTTTCTTATTATTATTTCTTCATAAAATGGTTGTTTTGCTTCCTCATAGAGGAAGCTTTGTTTTCGTGAACATTTTTTTTCGAGATTTTCATGTTAACATACTCAGAATCACCTAAAACGTCGAGAAAAGTGGTCTAGAAAATATGTCTGTATGTGGGTATGTGTGTGTGTGTGTATGTATGTATGGTCCAGGCACCGAACATTCAATTGTTCTTACCTCAGGAATGGCATGATGGATCGAGCTAAAAATTGGCACGCAAGTAGAGTATTAAATCCTGTGTAATTCACATATTTTTAAAATTAGATATATCCATGTATACAAATTTTATCGAATTTTAAATTTTTCAAAAAAATGGCGTGATCGCTCTAACTTTCGTAAAAGTTCGACGATTCAGCTATATACTTCATCATAAATAAAGACACGTTCAATGTTGTTTGGTATTGAATTTCAGCGAAATCGGTAAAGCGGGTTCGGTTTTATAGAATTTTGAATTTTTCGAAAAAAATAAATTTTGCTCTAAATCACGTCAAATCTCATCAAATGAACCAAAATATTCAACAGTCAAAAAATAACATACAACGCTGCCACGTATAAAACTTGGTGACGATCGGTAAAGTCGTTCGGATTTTACGCTGTTATGAATTTTTGAAAACATTAAGATTTTCGCTGTTACTTATGGAAAAGTTATTAAAGTAAGTCAAAACTTTGTATCTAATCAAAATTAGATGTAACAGTGTTTGTAACGGAGTTTTCTTTTGTTCAATTTTTAAAAAAGTTGCAAAGTAGAACTTTGCACACTGCTTCCTCATTAATTCCCCTTTTTCACAAAGCTTCCTCTATGAGGAAGCCAAAGTTAATAAATAAGCTTCTTCATAGAGGTGGCTTTGTGAAAAAGGGAAATTCATGAGGAAGCAGTGTGCAAAGTTCTAGTATGCAACTTTTTTTCTTCTCAATAACGAGTTGCGGCAGAACCCGAGGTTTCCTCGGACGAGCCCGGGCGAGAACCTGCTGTAACCGATATCTCAGAAGATAAGTACGGGCCAGACGCAGCAGTAGACGAGATCTCGGGCGACAAAGTCAGAGTCAACAATGACCAGGTTGTCGACATCGACGTTGGAATCGTTGAACCGGACGTTGGAGCCGAACTGGAACAAAACGAGAGTCGCGAAATCGAGAGTGAACTGAAAGAATTCTTCGCGATATTCGAGCTGGAAGATGAGGAGGTTTCGTTCGCCCAACAAACAGTGTCGTAAGTCCCCATTACTTTAAAAATTGAAGTTTACACAACAGTTTATTTTCTAGTTACGAATTTATTACGATGACCTGTAGAAATTATAAAATGACTAGAGGGCTGCGCCCCTGCGCGCTTCGCGCGCTCCCTCCCCTTGACGCCGTAAACCTGCCTAACCTAACCCTGATTAACCTACCTATCTTAATCAAACCTAATTTAATCCTACCTCTCTTAACAATACCTGATTTAACTCTACGTAACTTAACCCTAACTAACTTAACCCTACCTAACTTAACCCTACCTAACTTAACCCTACCTAACTTAACCCTACCTAACTTAACCCTACCTAACTTAACCCTACCTAACTTAACCCTACCGAACTTAACCCTACCGAACTTAACCCAATCTAATTGAACCCTACTTAACTAAACACTACTTAACTTAATACTACCTAACTTAACCCTACCTAACTCAACCCTACTGAATTTAATCCTACCTATCTCGGGACCCCCATCCCTCAGAACCCCTATCCCTCGGGACGCCCCATCTTTCAAAACCCCTATCCCTCGAGACTCCCATACTTGAAACCCGTATCCCTCGGGACCTCCATACTCGAAACCACTATCCCCCGGGAACCACTTTACTCGGAAACCCTATCCCTCGGGAACCTCCGTGTGGACTTAGAAAAATGCTGCCCCCAGTATGTCATTTGACCTTGACATTCTCGAAAAATTCGCTGGAAAGTCCATGGCCTACTTGATACCACTCCTCCAAAATTCCATCGAATACTTGATACCACTCGCCCAAAATGTCATGGCCAACTTGTTACAACTCGCTGAAAATTCCACGGCCAACTTGATACCACTCGCTGATAATTCCATGGCCAAATTGATACCATTCGTTGAAAATGAAATGGAATCGTTGCCATGGTAATGGTTGCCATGGAAATGGTTCCTATGGTAAACGGTTGCCATGGTAACAGTTTCCATGATAACGGTTGCCATGGTAACGGTTTCCATGATAACGGTTGCCATGGTGATGGACTTAGAAAAAATCCGGACTTAATGGCCCTTTCGACATGAAATACCCTATATATCCTACACACCGGCGACGACGGCTCTTCGCCCCCCCCACCCCGTTGCACTATCTAGATCTCTGTGTATTATAAAAATATTTCGCCATAACCAACTAAACCCAACCTAAGTTAACCCGACCTAACTTAACTGTACTTAACTTTAACCTACTTAACTTAACCCTACCTAACTCAACCCGACCTACCTTAACCCTACTTGACATACCGTTACCTAACGTAACCCTACCTAACTAAACCATACCGAGCTAAACCCTACCTAACTTAATCCTACCTAACTTAACCCTACCTAACTAAACCATACCGAGCTAAACCCTACCTAACTTAATCCTACCTAACTAAACCCTACCTAACTTAACCCTACCTAACTTAACCCTACCTAACTTAACCCTACCTAACTTAACCCTATCTAACTAAAACGTACCTAATTTAACTCTACCTAACCCTACCTAACTTAACTCTACCTAACCCTACCTAACTTAACTCTACCTAACCCTACCTAACTTAACTCTACCTAACCCTACCTAACTTAACTCTACCTAACCCTACCTAACTTAACTCTACCTAACCCTACCTAACTTAACTCTTCCTAACTTAACACTACCTAACTCGGGACCCCTATCCCTCGGGACCCCCTCCCATCCCTCGGAATCCCTCTCCCTCCGAACCCCTCTCTCCGTCGCTACCCGCTTAGGATCCCGACGGAGAGAGGCTGGACTTAGAATCTTTTGATATTGAATGCCCTATATATCCTATACGGCGGTGGCGGCGGCGGCGGCGAGATATTTTTTATTATATAGAGAGATTCGCGCGGTCACATGTCCGTTTTTCGTTTTCCAAAACCATAAATCCCCCAAGGCCTGATCATTCTAAGTCCTTTTCCAAAAACATAGGCCCCCAACCCGGATTTTTCTTAGTGCTTTTCCAAAAACATAGGCGCGCCAAGTCCCTTGGGGGACTTAGAAAAAATCAGGCTTAGGTGAGCCATTTTACCCCACGCTTCTGGTTAGGGACTTAGAAAAAAAGAGCCCAAAGAGCCCAAAGGGTTTGTCCCTTTATCCTCGGCGTGTGGCTAGCGCTGTCTCTGTCAGACGCGTGCGTTAGGAGCGAGCGTACGCCGCCTCGCCTGCACGCGCTGCCGCTGACGCAACCGAGCGCACCCCCCTTCACTCACACACACAGCCGAACGGCTGACATCACCTCATTCATTGTCCCGGGACAAAGCGTATAGTGGCACTCAAAAGTGACAGGCCACTTGATAATTTTTCGTACTCTTCCCGAATTAAATATTTAAAACGCGAGAAACAAAATGTTCAGTTGCCTAGATTAATAATTAAATTATTGCGCCCTGAATAATAAAATTTAACTAGTGAAATTGAGAAAAGTATTCCAATAAAACCTCTTGCCTTACTTGCGAGATACAAACATTCGGAAATATTCTAATAGGTAGAAAAACGATACAAAATTCCCAAAAAATTGAAAAATTTCTTGAAAACATGCGGAACGAATATTCCTCCTTCTCTTCCAAAATCCCCAAACGACGATCAAGACAACAACAACCATTCCTACGAACATAAATAAATGAGAAAAATATTTTTTCGATAAATTCAAAATTTTATTAACAATCTTATAAATAAACGAGGAAAATATTTTTTTTTTTCAAAAACTAAATTTTTTTCCAAACTCATAAATAAATGAGAAAAATATTTTTTCGAAAAATTAAAAAAAATTGTTAACAAACTTATAAATAAACGAGAAAAATATTTTTTATTTTGTTTTCAAAAACTCAAAATTTTTTCCAAACTCATAAATAAATGAGAAAAATATTTTTTCGAGAAATTCAACATTTTTTTTTTACAAACTTATAAATAAACGAGAAGGACTTCCGTTTCCGGTGCGAAAGAGTGAAGACGCGTGTGTCAAGGTGTGAAAGAGAATCGGGGAGAGAGAGAGAGAAAGAGAGAGAGTAGGGAGTTGCGAGTGGGTGGTAATCGAAGAGGGGGAGAAAGGGTACAGGAAGTGGTGAAAAAAGAGTGTATGGGGGTAAGTACGGAAAAGGGAAAGAAGGAAAGAAGAAGGAAAGCGAGGTTAGGCGACGGCAGCGGTAGAGAGGAAGTGGGGGAAGGGGACAGTGCGTGACGGGCACAGTGAGGCGGCGAGGCAGAGAAGTGAGCGGGTAGATGGGGACTTCGAGCGGGAGATAGGTGAAGCGCGACGGACGGACAAGTGCGTCAGCAGTCGGGGAAAGCGTCGAGGTCAGAGAGGGGGAAGAGCGAAGCGAGCGAGCAGGCCGGGCGAACACGACAGCGGGGCAAGGAAGGGGTAATAGAGGTAGCGACGGGTTAGAGCGGAACGGAGAAAGAACAAGGAAAGAAAATATAAGAGTGGCGTGGGAAAGAACAAGGAATTGGAATAAACGAGTGAAGCAAAGAGGAAATAGGACGGGGAATGCTAAGAAATAAAGAACAAAAGAATAGATAAACAAATAACTAATAAATAAACAACTAATTATTTTTTTCACAATAGAGGTAAGTTTGCGGAAAAGGCTGAAAAGATGGGGAGATCACCGAACGCGGAGAGGCTGACGAGGGAGAGAAGAGCGAGCACAGGAGACATCGGAGTCGGGGAGAAGTTCAAGAGAAAGAGGGAACAGATGGAGGAAAGGGACACGGCGGAAAAAGAGAAGGAGGAGAGGGCGTCCCAAAAAAGCAAGTTGATGCAGAGGTAGCCGGAGCAGAGACAAGGGGAAGGGGAATCGATAATGGAAATGATAAGAGAGATGAGAAAAGAAATAAGCGAGGATATACAAGAAGTGAAGAGGCAGGGGGGCGGCAAGGGAGGAGATAGGAAGACTAAGGGAGGAAATACGGAAGAGAGAACAGAGGTGGATGAAGGAGAGGAAGGAGTTAGAAGAAAGATTGGTGAAGGTGGAGGCGAAAATGGAAGAGGCAAAAAGGCAGGAGGAGAAGACGGAGGAACTGGAGGAAAAAATACGGAGAATAGAGAAAAGGGAGGCAGATAGGGGGGTCGAAGAAAGGGAGGAAGGGGGGTTCAAAGGAGGTGGAAAGGAGATTAGAGGAGATGGAGAGAAAGATGGAGGTGAAGGAAAGAGGAAACTAGAAAAAACTTCATTATAAAAAGAGCGGTGAGGGAAGGGACGAGGATTCATAGTGAAGAGGCTGCTGGAGAGATTAGGAGTTAAAGCGAAGATAGAGACGGCGAAGGAAATAGGAAACAGAGGAGTAGGAGGAAGAGGGACGGAGGCAATGGTGGAGGTGAGAATGGAGAACATGGAAGGGAAGGTCGAAGTTATGAGGATCCGGTACAAGCTGAAGGGAAACAGGGACAGGATGGAAGACGATCTAACATGGAGGGAGAGGAGGATGCAGTGGACGCTGGAGGAGCTCGCAGTGGAGGAAGAAAGGAAGGCGGGGAGGGTGCAAGTGAAATACGGGAGGCTGATTGTGGGCGGTGAGGTGTGGAACTGGGACGAGAAGAGAGAGGTGCTGAGAGATGGGAGGGGAAGGGAGAGGAAACAGGAAAGAAGAGAAGAGCAGAGAGGAGTAAGTCAGGAAGGAGGGGAAAAAGGAAACGAAGAGGCGGCAAAAAACGAGCAGACAGGAGAGGAGAGATAGAAAAGGAGAGGCAGAAGGGAGAGGAAGAAGAAAAGGAAAGGTGGAAAATAAGATTTTGGAATGTGCACGGGGTGACAAACAAAGACGAGGAGTTCTGGAAGAAGATAGCGGAATGGGAGGTGATCGTTATGATGGAAACGTGGATAGAGTAGAAACAGTGGGAAAGGGTGAGGAAAATGCTGCCAGGGGGATATATTTGGAAGACGCAGTGGACGAAAAGGAACAGGAAGAGAGGTAGAGCGGCAGGAGGGATGCTGATAGGGGTGAGAGAGGAGATGGCGGGGGAAGAGGAAGTAAGGCAGAGCATAGACGAGGGAGTGATAGAGAGAAAAGTGAAGGCGGGGGAGGAGGAGTGGACGGTGGTCGGTGTGTACGTGAATGGAGATTGGGACGTGAATGGACAAG
Source organism: Pimpla rufipes (assembly GCA_963932165.1). Lineage (NCBI taxonomy): Eukaryota > Metazoa > Arthropoda > Insecta > Hymenoptera > Ichneumonidae > Pimpla > Pimpla rufipes. The sequence continues at coordinate 4,484,278 of OZ010641.1, forward strand.
AAGATGGAAAAGATCAGAGGATGGATGGAGAGTCAGGGGGGGGGGGTGATAATCGGAGGGGATTTCAATTCATGGACATGAAGGCAAGGAGGGGGTATAACGGAGGAGGAGGGGGAGGAAGAGACAGGAAAGAGGAAATCGAAGCATGAAAAGGAGAACGCAGAGGGAAATAAAATGGTGAAAATATTAGAGGAGGTGGGATGGGAAATCTTGAATGGGAACGTAAAAGGGGACGAGGAGGGAGAATACACATTCACAGGGGGGAGGAATGAGACGGTTATAGACTACGTGCTGGTGGACGGTCAGGCAAGAAGAGCGATAGAGAGCATGGAGGTAGGGGATAGGGTAGAGTCACCACCCGGGATCACCACCCGTTGGTGGTGACGATGAGGAGAGGCAAGGAAGAGAGAAGGAAAAGAGAAAGAGGTGGAAGGAAAGCAGGGAGCGGGAAATGGTCAGACAAGATGAAGAAGGAGTACAAGAAGAGGATGGATGGGGTAGAATAGAAGGGCAAAGCACGGAGGAGATGATGGAGAAGCTGGGAGGAAGGATAAGGCAAGGAATAAAGGAGAGCGAGGAGGCAGGGGGGAAGAACAGGAGGGAAAGGAAGGAAGGATGGTGGGATGGCGAGTGAGGAGAGAAGAAGAAAGAGGCGAGAAGAGCGCTCAGGAGATGGAGGAAGAATAAGACAATGAAAGAGGGATACAGGAAGAAGAAGAAGAAGAAGTACGAGGAATTATGCGAGAAAAAGAACTAGGAGGAAAGGGAAAGACTGATGAGGGAAATAGCGAGGGCGAAAACGGAAAGTGAGGTCTGGGAGATAGTGAACAGGGGGGAGGAAAAGCAGGAAAAGGGTAAGCGAGAATATAGGAGCGGGAGAGTGGAAGGAACATTTTATGAGGCTGCAGGGGGGAGTGAACAAAAAGGTGAGGGGGGAAGGGGTGAGGCGAAAAGGGAGGGGGAGGAATTAGAGGTAAGCAAGGAAGAGATAAGGAAAGTGGTGGACAAAATAGAGGAGGAGAAAGCGATCGGAAGCGACGAGATACCGAACGAAGCGTGGAAGTGTGGCGGGGAAAAGATGAAGGAGATAGCTTGGGAGGTATGTAGGAAGGTGTGGAACGGGGAGGGATGGCCGGAAGGGTGAAAGGAAGGAATAATAGCGCCGATAGTGAAGAAAGGAGAAGGGGAAAGAGCAGAGGATTATAGGGGGGTCACGCTGATGCTGGCCTTGTACAGGGTGGAAAGAAATGTTTGGTCGCCACTCTGGCAACAGAATCTCCCGGTCATGTCCGGTAAAAATCTCTTAAAATTTGGAGCCGCAAAATTAACCTTGACCTTGAAAGACAAGGTCAAATTTTTTTTATTGGCTCAAAAAATTGCGCACGTCAAGATGAACATAAGTCTCAAGGGCACCATGGATCGGAGATGAGTCCTTCAGCTTTAAAAATTGAAGTGAAACTTTAAAAAAATCAGAAACAATAGTTCTTCTATAATATTTGCGAAAAAACCGAAAAAGACAGGGTGTCTGTCATAAAGAAAGCCTTTTATCGCTCAGCCGGAAACTTCGGAATGGAATTTTTTTATTAAAAGTTTGCCGTATCCCAGCTTTGACCATATGCAGGTCAAATATTATAGAAAAATATTATAGAAGAACTTTTGTTTTTGATTTTTTTTAAGTTTCACTTCAATTTTTAAAGCTGAAGGACTCATCTCCGACCCATGGTGCCCTTGAAACTTATGTTCGTCTTGACGAGCGCAATTTTTTGAGCCAATAAAAAAATTTGACCTTGACTTTCAAGGTCAAGGTCAATTATGCGGCTCGAAATTTTAAGACATCTTTACCGGACATGACCGGGAGATTCTGTTGCCAGAGTGGCGACCAAACATTTCTTTCCACCCTGTACAAATTGGACACGGCAATACTGGCGAGCAGGCTGGAGGAGGAAGTGGAAAGGAAGGGGATGATTCCGCCGAATCAAACACGCTTCAGGAGAGGTATGGGGATGATCGACAACATCTACATTCTGAACCACATAGTGAGTAGGCAGGTAGCGAAAGGAAAAGGGAAGCTCGTAGCACTTTTCGTAGACCTAAAGGCGGCGTTCGACTCAGTGGATAGGAAAGTGTTATGGGAGGTGATGGAAGAACGAGGAGTAAGAAGGGGACTAGGAGAGAGGGTAGAGGAGGTGTACGAGGAGACAAAGAGTAGAGTGAAGGCGGGGGGAGAAACAGGAGAGGAGTTCTGGACGGCAAAGGGGGGATGTCCGATGAGTCCGCCGTTGTTTAACATCCTGACGGCAGACATGGAGGAGGAGTTTTGCAAGGGAAAATGGGGAGGGGTAAGGGTGAGAGGGAGGAGGATATGTTCTCTAGCGTACGCGGACGATGTGGTGATGGTGGCGGAAAATGAGGAGGAGATGAAGAGCATGATCAGGAGGTTGCAGGGATACTTTGATAGAAAGGGACTGGAAGTTAACGTAGGGAAGACGAAAGTAATGAGATTCAGAAAAGGAGGAGGGAGGATGAAGAAAGTGGAATGGAGGTCGAAGGGAAAGAGAATAGAGGAGGTGAAGGAGTTTAAGTACCTAGGGTACACGTTCCACAAGAACGGAAAGCACGAGGGGCACATAAAGTACAGGATGAAGAAAGCGGTGGGGGTGATGAAGCAGGTATGGGGAGTAGGGAAGAGGAAGTTCGGGAAGAACTGGGGGAGAAGGATGTGGTTATTCGACACTTTAGTATGGACGGTGTTGGGGTACGGAGCGTAAATATGGGGATGGGAAGAGAGGGCGGGGATAGAAAGGGCACACGAGAGATATATCAAGTGGACACTGGGGGTGGATTGGAGAACGCCAGGATACATGGTGAGGGAGGAGACGAAGAGGGAAAAGATGAGGATAAGGGTAGGGAGGAGAGCGTGGAGGTTCGAGGAGAAACTAATGAGAGGCGAGGGAAGCCAACTGGCGAAGGAATGTTGGGAAGAAATTAGGGGGAGAGAAAGAGTAGAAGAGCAGGAGATGTCGGGGTGGGAGAGGGGAAGAAAGAAGATCAAGGAAAGAGGCGGACACGGAGAAGGAGAGGAGGCAGAAGGAGGGGAAGAAGGGCTAGAAAGATGGGAGAAGGAGGACAAAAAGAGGCAAGAAAAAGGAAGAGAGAGAAAGATAGAGCAGTCGCAGTACAACCGGTGGTACAGGATGATACGGACGGAAGGGGTGCCAGGGTACCTGGAAGCGGGGTATAATGAGGAGAGGTACGGGAGAATCGCGAGGTTCAGACTGGGCAATGAGATGAGGGAAGGAAAATACTGGGGGACGGAAGAAGAGAGGAGCTGTAGGGTATGTGGTAGGGAAAGGGAACATATTTTGGACACATGCAAAGGGGGAGAGGAAAGTGAAAGAGGGGTGGAGGAAAGAGTAAAGGAAATACTGGATGAAAGGGGAGGAGGAGAAAGGTGGATGAAGGAAATAGAAGAAGAGAGAGAGAGAGAGAAAAAAATGGGGAAAGGAATGCGGAATGAATGAAAGAATGGAATGAGTGAAACGGAAACGGAAGTCGGAAGAGAAGGGAGGAGGGAGAGAGGAGAGAGGCGGAGCGAGATAGAGAGCGAGAAGGCGGAAGGACGAGCGAGTGAGCGAGAGAGAGAGGGGGGGGTGGGGAGAGGGCGAGCGAGCGGGCAACAAGCGAGCGAGCGGGTGAACGAGCGAGCGAGCGGACGAACAAGCGAGCGGGCGAAAGAGAAGAGGAAGAGAAGGTGGGAGATAGGAAAGAAAGGTAAAGGGAGGCAAGGAATAAAGGCGGAAGGGGGAAGAAGGGAGAAGGAGCAGTAGAGTAGGAATATAGTAAGATTAGTACGTAAGGAAAAATGTAAATAGAAGCTCAGAGAAAATGTAAAGAGATGTAAGAGGAAATGTAAAAACGGATCGAAGGTACTTGTAACCCGAAAGGGAACAATAAAACACATACATACATACATACATATAAATAAACGAGAAAAATATTTTTTTTCAAAAACTCAACATTTTTTCCAAACTCATAAATAAATGAGAAAAATATTTTTTTTTTAAACTCAAAATTTTCTACAGACTTACAAATAAACGAAAGTTTTTTTTCTCCTCTTTCGAAAAAATGTCGAAACATCACAAGACCGGCTACGATTATCAATGCGAAATAAAACGAGATACATTTTTTTCGATGAAATCGAAATATCTCGAACCACCGATTACGACAAACAACGATCAAAACGAGATAATTTTTTTTTCTTTTTCTCTCGAAAATCGAAACACTTCGAACCATCGATTACGATTATATATTTTTTTATCAACGAACAAACGAGATAAATTTTTTCAATTAAATCGAAATATCTCGAGCACCGATTACGACCATTTCCCGAATAGCAAATACGAGAGACTATCATTTATAGAGTGTTTACTACTAAATAATAAGTAACACCAAGTATTACCATTAAGTAATAATTTTACAAGCAACAAACACATTCAAAACACTTTTTCGCAAAAACCAGCATTCCAAATATTCCAAATATTTCAAACATTTCTGGCTCAATCGAGTTGGCTTGCAGGCTCTCGAGACTAGGCGACGTAACGCTGACTTGATGTTGTTTTTCAATGTTTTAAATGGCTCAATCGTCTGCCCAGATTTATTCAGCGTGTTCGAGCCCAATATTCCAGTCAGGCAAATCAGGAACGCGCCTCTATTCAAGACCCAAACGCACCAATCGAATTACGGATTTAATAGTCTGGTTCCTAGAATTACGAGACTTGCCAATGAGTTTCCATGCATTGACCAGTTGTATGGTATCTCGCGACACGAATTCCGCATGGCATTGCTACTGAGACCCAAATTGTAGTCAGAGCATTATGTTCTGTCGGGCTAGCTGATTCTATTGCGCTAACTTAATGAGTTAATCGTTGTCGGGCACTATATGGATGTAAGCGGCGTATTTGTAACAATTTACCTTATTGTAAAAAGGGCTTCGGCCCGTGAACCATATAAATAAATAAATTTCTACCCAAATTTTTTTTTCTTCCCAACAAATTTTTTTTCGTAAGTTTTTTTTATGTGGCAACAACAATCACAAATAATAAAACAGACACTCAGATAATAAACGACACGAAAATTTTCTTTCCTTTTGCTGCAAGAATAAACGAATTCCCAAAACAACATCAACATACCACCTACACGGACAACGCGACCTTCGCGTTCAACCACTCCTTATATACAGCACGGAGCCGAACAGTTCATGAACGACGCAGAAACGCAAGCCGAGGAAATGGCAAATAATAATAGTGTAACGTTCCGCGACGTGTATAACGCGATACCCTCGTAGGATGGGAAAAGCATCCCCGTCGAACATTTCACGCGCGTCTGCGAAAAGGCAAGACGCATATTACCCGAAACAGACCACTCTCGATTCCTTGAAATATTCCAATTCAAACTATCGGGAAATTCAAACTCACTCGAACTCGTAGGCACAAAAACGTACGCGACAATAGGCGCACTCTTGCAAGATCTCAAAGAACATTTCGGTAGTCAAATAGAACTCCTGGACCTTGAGTTAGAATTAAAATCAATTTACCAAAAACGAGACGAACCGATAAGCGACTACGCTTTCCGAGTTAGAACCATAGAAAAACGTGTCATCGAGCGGTTGAAGGAAGTCTACAACAGAGTAGCCCAAGCGCAATACCTCACGAGCCAAACGGCGGAAGTTCAGAAAGCGGTAGTCAGGTCGTTTGTAAGGGGTCTGTGCGACAAAATCGGGCACCTCCTGATCCATCGCCAACTAGACACCCTCGAGAACGCGATAAGAGAAGCAAAAAGAACAGAGCGAGAAATAGAACGAAGTAGGACTGTGCATAGGAACGACTCGAACTCAGAAAGCAACGAAACAACACAAGAAGCGAAGGTGCGATTTGCTGAAGCGAAAACCGAACAACGGAATCACATTTATTGCGACTACCACAAAAGCAGTTCGCACTCAACCGACGAATGCGAAACCTTGCGGAACGTCACGGAATACGTGAAAAAAATCCACAGCGACTCACGCGACCGGTACCGCAGCGACTCACGCGACCGATATCATAACGATCTGCGAGACAGGTATCGCAACAACTCGCGCAGTCGGTACCAAGATAGTTACCGCAACAACTCTCGCGACAGATCCAGAAACGATTCCCACGACAGACCATCCCGCGGCAGATATCGAGACTACTCCCGTAGCAGATGCCGTGGAAACTCGAGAAGCAGATACCGTGACGATTCTCGGGATGGATTCCGCGACGACTCGCGCAACAGATACCACGACGACTCGCGTAACAGATACCGCGACGACTCGCGCAACAGATATCGTGATGACTCGCGCAATAGATACCGTGGCGACTCGCGCGATAGGCGCAACGATTCAAGAGACAGATCCTCACGTGACAAAAACCGTGACGACACAAGGGATCAGAAACAGAAGGAAGACACCATCACCGACCTCGCGAACAAATTAGTGAGCTTGACCCTAAAAATCTCGACAGCGGCTCCGCGGGACAGCGCGACGCGAGGCAAATTGGAAGAGCGCGACACAACGAACTAGGACAAGTCCACATGGTCATCACCAGGAAGGCCAAAGTTGCCCTCGAATCGACGGGAAGACGTAAACCCCCAACAGTCATAATCGAATCCCCGGATCTACAAAATAACAGCGCTAAATTCCTCGTAGATACTGGATCTGAACTTAACCTCATCAAGATAGAAGCAGTCCCGGATCTCGTACAAATGGAAAAATGCATAATTTATGAACTCTCAGGCATCAGGGATGGCATTGTCTTCACAGCAGGCATGATCATCATCGGAATCAAAAATCTTTTAATCGAATTTCAAGTAATTGACAACGACTTTCCGATCGCACAAGAGGCCATTTTGGGAGATGCCTTCTTTAAAGGAGCCCCGGACGACATCCTCTATACAAAGTCATGTATTTCATTCGGCAATCATAACATCCCTTTCGAGACAAAAGAAAAGATCACGATTCCGGCGCGAACAAAATGCGTAATCTACGTTCGCGTGGACAGCACGTTGTTGGAAGGATACGTTCCACGACTAAACGCGGGCGAACGCCTCTACATCGGCGACGCTATTGTCAAAAACAACAACGGAATTGCATATTTAGCCGCAATCAACGATAACGACTTCAACATACACCTCGCAGTCCCATCCGTAGATCTACAACCAAGCGAACAAATTTACGAAATTCCAACCCCAGTATACCAACCTCCCAATCAGGACTGGGAGTGGCCGGCGAAATCCGAGGCAAAAGATTCTCATGACATTCGAGCTGAATATCATGCAGAAATCCGCACCGTGGCAACAAAGCAGGGCAGATTTGAGGCTATAAAACCGCTCTTGCAGCTAGACGATCTAGATGTTGAAGAGAAGGATCATGCACTCGATCTTGTCAAACAACACTCGCACTTGTTCGCCCTGCCCGGAGAACAGCTAGGTCACACCACCCTGGTTAAACACGAAATCCACACAACAGATGATAAACCCATCAACACCAAACAATACCGATTCCCTGCAATCCACAAAGACGAAGTCCATAAACAGGTCAACATCCTCCTAAACAACAACATCATACAACCATTAATATCTCCCTTCAATTCCCCAGTCTGGATAGTACCGAAAAAACCGGACAACCAAGGCAACAAGAAATGGCAAATGGTCATAGACTTTCGCAAGCTTAACGACAAAACCACCCCGGATGCGTACCCTCTACCTAACATCGCAGAAATCCTCGACCAGGTTGGCAACTCTCGTTATTTTACGGTGTTAAACTTGGCGTCAGGTTTTCACCAAATCGAGATTCATCCGGCAGACAAAGAGAAAACCGCATTTTCCACACCGAACGGTCATTATGAGTTTAACCGAACGCCGTTTGGTTTGAAAAACGGCCCAGCAACATTTCAACGCCTTATGGACATAGCATTGACTGGACTACAGGGCACTGACCTATTCGTCTACTTAGATGATATAGTGCTCTATGCCGCCTCACTTGAGGACCACAGAAAGAAATTCGACAGGTTGGCAAACAGGCTAACTAACTCCGGATTAACACTCCAAACGGAAAAGTGCTATTTCTTCGTAAAGAGGTAGCATACTTGATACACCTGATAACAAGAGACGGTGTAAAACCCAAACCGGACTTAGTGGAATCAATCGAACGATTTCCCATCCCGACAGACAAAAAGGGCATCGTGCAGTTTCACGCTCTCGCGAACTTCTACAGGCGTTTCATTCACAACTTCACGGCAATAGCCATACCACTAACAAAACAATTAAGGGGACCCGGTGGTCTAGACATTTCAAAAAATGGATTTTTTGCGATATTTCGAAAGTATAGTATCTTAAGAATATACTGTCAAAGTCTCATGGGGAAATTCCCAATATTATAGCGTCTACAGCCCATTGTCCAGGTATAGAGCGGTCCGCGCGCTCCTCATGGGTCTAGCGCTTGGAGCGCGGCCGATGTCCCGACACTACTCCGAAAATATATACCTGTATGTAGTGTACATTATATACCTTGTAACACGGGAAAATCCTATGCCTTCAAACCAACGCCCAGCTCAGCCGCTCGACGACTCCACGACCGATGCGCAGGGCCATAATTTATTAAATATTTATTTTTTCCTAACTTTTATTTTATGTTCCCGATTATTTTATTATTTCGCCGGGAATTGACGCCGTCGCCGGGGTGAACCCGTACCGACGAGTCTGCGCGGGAGAGAGAACGACGCTGGAACGCCGCAGCAGCCTTGTCGCTACGTCCCTGGACGCTCGGCGTAATCGAACTTCCCGCCGCCGCCGCCGCCGCCTAGAGAAGCGGAGTCGTCCGTATCTCGCGCCACTCAAGCCAACTGTGGCGCGAGCAATCTTTGTCGCCAAGATCGAACGGCTGCCCGGCAGGGCAGAGTTGGCCGCCTGCTTGCCGGTCAGCGCAATTAGGCGGAGAGGGGATTCTTCGCCCCGTGCGTGCGTGCGAGCGAAACCTCGGGGCACTTCCCGAGGAATCGTCGAGCGAGGAGCTGGAGCGAGCACACCTGAAGCCCGAGCGTAGCGACAGGAGCCCGAAATTGGACCAACGACAGCGATTTTCCGCCGAACATCCCGCGGACGTTGGACTCGACGCCGGAAGATTTTGTAGCGACGGGTGAGCCCCGCCGCGCGGCGTCACGTTAATATTTATTTGTTTGTCGTCCCTTTTCCGGTCCTTCTGACCAACCGCCGCCGCAGGTCTTGCAAAGCCCGCGGTAAATAATAATATAAAAACGAAGCGAAGGTACGCGACGGCCGTGTCGACAGGTCTCTCGCACGTCGTCCGCCGCGCTGAGACCCTCGCGCCCGGGCGCCGATTTCCGCATCCCGCCCACGAGGTTCGGGATGGGAAAATTAGACAGCCGGGACAGCGCGAGACACGCCGGGAGAGGCCTGCGCGACCGGGCGGCCCTGCGGTAAATCGCGCGCGTGAAAACGACCATGCGAACGGTCGTACGGTCGCGGGAAGTCGCCCGTCTCGGCTGGTATATTTTGTTACCGGTCGGGACGTAAAACAGTAGAATCAGTGTGCGAGAACGGGGACGATGCGCGTCTGTATAATTGTGCTCTATTTTCTGTTTGTTACCTGTGTCCGATTTTCGCGATCGTCTCCCGTTCCGCCGCGAGTGTGAGCGTGTGAGTGTGTGTGTGGCGAGGGCCGCGGCGTGCGCGGTGACTCGCGACCTTGCGAGGTCCGGCGTGTTTGACGCCGAGCGACGGACACGGGAAATAATTTATATTTTGTTCAACCACATGCAGTTGCGGGAATCCTAATTTAATTGATCTTCTTTGTTTGTTAATGTCTTAAATAAATTGCATTGTTAATTCCCGCAAATTTGAATCCTAAATGAATTATTATTTATTATTTGACCATCCCGAGATCGCCGACTCATGAATCCCGCCACTCTACAATCTCGACGGCTGCGGCTAGTCCGGCAAACGCAGCTTGGTCCGTCAATATCGCGAGTTCTTCCCGGCGCGAAAGCGCCTGGCGCCCATAGAAAAATAAAGGGAAGAGCTCGCCGGACTTTAGCCTTGTAGAGCTTGTTTTTTTTTAATCACTTGGGAAAAGCTACTACAACCTTTATATGTATACTCTACCCTTCCCCGGAATTTTTATACCTATTGTCGAACATTTGTAAGGGTAACGGTCATTCGGATTACCCGTGATTCGATCAGTACAACGTTTCGTCTTGACGAAGGAACATTGAACATTTTAAAATAAAATATCCGGAAATATGGATAGAAAGCAAGGCCGCGACTCTTCTAGAAGACCATCTTCTAGAGGGCGCAAACGATCTTTCAAAGGTAATCGAAAAAGTTGAAAGACAAAGAGGAATTGGACGTACATGTCAATCCTACTTTCAGTTATTGCATCATCGAATTCAGTGCCATATTTTTAACGTTGCAACAGTTGTTAAAGTGCAAAGATTGTAACGGTGCAGTGACTTTTAGCAAAAACGGACAACGTGGCCTCGGATTCAAACTCTCTGTGAAGTGTGGGTGTAAAGAAACTTTTATTTTGTCTTCGCCGTTAATCGATAAGGTGTTTGAAATCAACCGTCGACTTGTTCTCGCCCTGAGAATGCTTGGGGCAGGATTTGAAGGCATCACAAATTTCTGCAGTCTCATGGATCTTGGACAAGGAATTTGTAATAGCACGTATTACAGCATCGTGGACAATATAAAAATTACTGCTCAAGCCGTCGCGGAAAATGTTTTCAAAAAAGCGTTGAAAGAAGAAGTCGAGTTGAATGTTAAAGCGGGGCGTCCCGCGGATGAACTTTCTATGTCTGGTGATGGATCGTGGGCGAAACGTGGATTCACATCGCTTCTCGGTATTGTCTCGTTGATAGGGAAACACAGCAATAAAATTTTAGACGTTGTCGTCAAATGCAGTATATGTCAAGGCTGCTCAAATTGGAAAGGCCAAGAGGGTACGATTGAATATGAAGAGTGGTATCGAGAGCATGAAGATCACTGTGATGCAAATCATACCGGAAGTGCTGGCAAAATGGAGGTAGACGGCATCGTGGAAATGTTCGAGAGATCGGAAAAGTTATACAACGTGAAATACGCGAACTATATTGGAGACGGCGACACGAAAACGTTCAAAGCCTTATTGGACACAAAGCCTTACGGAGATGATTTTCTAGTTTCCAAAAAAGAATGTGTTTTGCATGTTAAAAAACGTTTGTACAAACGTTTTAACGCTTGTGTGTGGCACCTTGCGCCGAAACATCTTTTTGCCGGCAAAAAAATCATCGATGTTGCTATATTTCGCCTATATTTCGGCATGCATCTTCAACGAAGGATTCGCATCGTTATTAAAATAATGGAGACCATGGGGATAACAATCGGGCCACAAGCGGAGCAACTCGTGCGAAACCGAGACGGGAAGCGAGTCTCGAGCGCCAACCGTAGGAGCACTGACAACTCCAAAGAGGCCCGTACAGCTCGCAAAAATCAAAGGAGTCAGCAAGTCGATGAGTACGAACGTTCCGAAGGGATCCTGTTTGGTGCCGGAATTGCGGATTAACTGTAAGTATTCAAAATTTGCTAAATTTTTGAAAATATCGGTACCTCAAACTTTAATCTCGTTTATCTCGATACGACTTTTTTTGGCACGGTGCAGATGAAAAAAAAACTATTTAACCGAATGACTTGAAATTTGGATATGTTGTTCACAACATGTATGGCTATCGTCGGAATTAGAATCATAATTTTATTTGAATAATTTCCTATTGTTTACACTTAAAAACTAGTGTAAAAGACCCGATTTTACGAACTTTTTTTTCAAAAGCGCGCCATTTTTTCATTTTTTTCGATTCGTTCAAGTTCCGACCATAACTCCACTCTTTCTGATTAAGAATCTTTTTAAATTTTGTGTTTCAGATGAGTAGAAGTCTCAAAATCATCTACGCCGTCCGGGTCCGATTTTTCGAGAGGGTAATCTTCAGCGGCATTTTTTTAAAATAAATATTGTTTTTTAAATGAAATTTTTTTTTGTATGCTCAATAAATGCAGTAATATGCCCGAAAAGTTAAAACATCGATTTTTAAATTTTTAATGCCGAAAAAAGAAATCGTGAAAATAGGTCAAATTTTCGTGCTCTAGACCACCGGGTCCCCTTAAAGAAGACAGCGAAATTTGAATGGACAGAAGAATGCCAAAAAGCGTTCGACTGCCTCAAAGCGAAACTCACATGTTACCCTATCTTGCGTTATCCCGACCTCAGCAAACGATTTAAACTAACAACAGACGCATCGGCGCAGTAATCAGCCAGAAACATGACGGATTTGATCACCCTGTCGGTTTCTACTCACGCCCCTTGAGAAAAGCAGAAATAGCATACGACCCGCTGCAAAAAGAAGCCCTAGCAATTGTAAACGCAATCGAAAACTTCCCGTTCTACTTGTATGGACGGAATTTCGACCTTGTCACGGACAACAGGGCACTAACCTACCTCGTCAAAAAACCGAATCCGCCGCAACAATTCCAGCGGTGGCAAACAATGCTGAATAATGACAGCTATGAAATTCATCACAAACCTGGAAAAGGAAACGTCGTTGCAGACGCACTTTCCAGAAACCCAATTTCAGTCCTAATAAGACCACGAGAAATATCATCAAGCGATTCGGCAGCGCAGGAAATGAAAAGGCAGAAAATACACGACAGGAAGCCAACAAGGATTCGTGACCGGTCAACAACGGACGACAGTTCTGGGCATCCAGCAGCAAAGAAAAAATCGCGCGAAAACCAACAGTCCACCGAATCGGAAGATGAAACAGAACCAGAAGAAACAGACATAGAAATTAACACTGCCCCAGGAAACCCTGAGGCACAGCCCGAAACCGACGTAAGGAAACAAGAAACACATAACCCAACGACCAGCAAACAACTACCAAGAGAAAAAGAGAGTAAACATCCAAGCAACAATCCATCGATAGACGACGACAACTACGAATCATCAACAGAAGAGGAAGAACTCACAACAACAATTGGGTATAAGCTCGAGGAAGAAGGAAGCCCAACGAGGTGCGACGAAACTACTACTATCCCAGTGAGGCACAAATCTTCCACTAGCCCAATGAGGGACAAATCCACTACTAGCCCAGCGATGCACAAATATTCCACTAACCCAACGAGGCACAATCAATCGACTACAAAACAAAACGACGACATTCAAGCCCACGAACATGGAAAAGAATCGGGAAACGAGACAGCAACCGAGAAGGGAGGATCCACCAGACTCGGAAGCACACCGTCATCAGCACTGATCGGAGAGGCACCTGGTGAGCGAAGCGCAAGTGAACCGGCGGTACGTCCGACGTTCATGTCACCACCAGAATCAAAACAAAATAAAAACCTGAACGTGAGAAACGACAACCATCCGCAGCAAACGCTTCAACCCAAATTCCGCTCACCTCCAACACCAACAAAAGGAGAAAAATCTACCGCGTCATTGTCGAAATGGAAAAAGATCACCGACAATCCAGGACACGTGCAACTTGAGAGAGTACCACCAACCAAAACAACCAAGAAGATTGACGAATCAGGTTTCCTCTCACCAGAAGTGGACAAGGAATATTGGGACACACGAACACCGGAAGTGCCCTTGGCAAAATGGAAAAAAATCATCGTCAATCAAGGACGCGTACAACTCGAGAGAATATCACCACCGAAAACAACGAAGAAGATCTACGAATCGGGATATCTTTCACCAGAAGTGGATCAAGATTATTGGGATTCACGAATACCGGAAGACGTGGAAAACAACAGACATTCCCCACCAGAAGCAATGCAAGAACACCAGAAATTACAAGAGTCACCAATAAAAGACACTATAATGCAACAAACACCGTTAAACCCACAAAATTATCCGCAAACACAAACGCCACTATCACCTCAACCAGGTACCTCATGGCAAACACCACCAACTCCACGGCATTTTCCGCAAATTCAACCGACGCTAACGTCACCGCAACCAGGAACTTCATGGCAAACATCGTCACCGCAGCCAGGAACCTCATGGCAAACATCACCCCGGCCAAGAACTTCACACCAACAGCCTAGCTCAAGGGCACCTCAAAAGAAAAACACATCATCATCATCAGAGGAAGAATCAGACAGCGATGCGCCGTACCAGCCGACACAGTACCACAAGAAGCAGCTGTCCAAACGAAACCCAACTCCAGCAACCAGAGCAACGAATGCGACGGATGATGTACCACTTAACGAGAACATCAACGTAACGCAGGACAATGTATTAGAACGACAAAATACCATCGCTTACTTCCAAACAGCCGACTGTAATACAGATACGATGATCGCACAATTGCTATCCGAGAAAGGAGACATGGACCAACAATCACTCCTGACGGACAATCCCAAAAGCGAGCAAATCATCGTCACACGTCAAAGAATAAGATGCTACATTACAATGGCTTGCAAAGAAATATCAAGCGACACGCAGCAACGAACTGGGCAGCAGTGAGGAAATGCATAAGAGGGCTTATGAAAGTGCTAGAACAAGAAAACCTCACCTCATGAACTATTTTAAAAAACCCAAAAATCATCGACGCGTTCCTATGGGACAATATAAAAAGAGATCTACGACTGCTCACACCAGGATCACAGAAAACGATCACCCTCTGTGAAGGCCTCATCAGTGTCCCACCAAGAGACCACAGGCAACAAATTAAAAAGGAACTCCACGGATCAACAATAGGAGGCCACATGGGCGTCGAGAAGACTTACAAAAGAATCGGGTGTCCTTCCGAAAGACACATACCTCCGATCGGTCTGAAATTTGGTATACTCACGTATTTTGACCTGGAAATGACGAATATGGTAAGGAAAATTTGCGCAAATGCCGTTTTCAGTATGAAAATTTCTAAAAACCTTGGTTCGTTCCTCTGTGCGTGATCGGACTATACTGACCGTTTTAGACGATTTTAGCTTTGACCACTGTAGCAGTAATCGAAAGTCTGTGAATATTTTCCGCTTTAGTAGTGTAAACTCTGTAAAAATATCTCTCATCACAGTAGTTGGAACTCTATAAATATTTTCTGCTGTAATAGATGAAACTCTGTGACTATTATCCACTTTAGTAGTAATCGAAAAAGTAAGCAAATATCTCTCATTACGACATTACCCCCCCCCCCTCTCTCTCTCTCTCTCTCTCTCTATCTCTCGGAATTATTTCAATTTTAATTATATTTTTTACCGAGTTATTTTTGTCAAAGTTCATTTGTCGCGAACTTATTCTTGCCAAAGTTCTTTCGTCTCGAAGTTATGTTTGTCAAAGTTCTTTTGTCGTGAATTTATTTTTGTCGGATTTCTTTTTGCCAAGATTTTTTTTGTTAAATATATATTGTCGAAGTTATTTTGACATGGAGCCGAATTTTTGTACGAAGTGCTTACGTTCACGTTGCGACACCATTCACTCGGGATCGCTGTCAGTGAGTCGCTGGGCGCTTCAAATATTATAATGATCCACAAATGGGCAAAGAATGTAAAAGTCGAGCATACTCTTTCGACTCGTACCACCGAAGGCGCGTTACACTGGGTGGAGAATTTTTTTTATAAAACCCTGTTGAAGGACGTAGATTTCTGCAATTATAATTAAACGCACGCACGCACGCACGCGTGCGTGCGTGCGGAATGCTTATAGACTTTACCTGCACGTGATACATTCTGGGAAAGCTAAAATAGTCTAAAACGGTCAGTATAGTCCGATCACGCACAGCGAAACGAACCCAGGTTTTTAAACATTTTCATACTGAAAATGGCATTGGTGCAAATTTTCCTTACCATATTCGTCATTAGCAGGTCAAAATATTTTAGTATACAACATTTCAGATCGATCGGAGGTATGTGTCTTTCGGAAGTTTATCCAAAGTATCCTCACGCAATATTACTGGAAAAACATGAAAGACGACATCCGAAATTACATTAAATATTGTATCGACTGCCAAAAGAACAAACTCGTCAGAATAAAAAACAAAGCTCCAAAGCTCCACTGACTCACCTGCTGAACCCTTCGATAAAATAGCAATAGACATAGTCGGACCACTGCCCAAAACAAAGCACGGACATGAATACATACTAACAATCCTCGACCTCCTTAGCAAATTTAGCATCGCAGTTCCATTGAAACAGCAAAGATCGCGAGAAGTCGCGAAAGCAATAGCTACAACCCTCAGCTCCACATTCGGAGCGCCTAGAGCGATCCTTTCGGACCAAGGCACGAATTTCATGTCTGACATGTTTAACGATTTTACGAAATTTTTCCAAATTCGGCGTTATAAGACATCGGCATACCACCCGCAATCCAACGGTGCTATAGAACGAAGCCAGCACGTTGTGTTGGCCGAATATCTTAAACATTTTATTGACGACAAACGTGATTGGGATGAGATCCTAAACTACGCAACCCTAGCATATAATACAAGCGTCCACGAAAGCACGGGATACACGCCATATGAGCTAGTCTTCGGTAGAGCCGCACGCACACCATCAGAATTTCCACCTCCCGAAAAAGTGATCACCTATGACGATTACATGGCAAGCCTTAACACTAATCTGCGAAAAATCCAACAGCGAGCGTTAGAGAAAAGTTTACAGTACATGGAAAGAACCAAGCGTTACTACGATAAACGTACAAAAGTACCCCAATTCCAACCCGGTCAATCGGTATTTCTCATTAAAGAACCAAAAAAAGGAAAATTCGACAGTAATTATTGTGGTCCCTACGAAATTATAGAAATCTTGGACAAACATAATATTAAACTCAAAATCGATGACGATAAAACCAGAACTGTACATGTCGACAAAATTAAACCGGCATGTGTTGCAGACGCCACGTCCACGCATTAAACGTGGGCGATTCATTGAAAATCGTACCACTCGATCGGAACCCAGGACTATATTCGGAGCAAATTGCCACCCTTCGCCCATACCATACGACTTGGACACTTGTCACGTATACCAACACCCACGGACTGGCAACTAGACGAATGCAACTGCAAAATAACCTGCGATCGGTGAAAGCGTACTGCAATAAATTAGGTTCATCATGTTTTATCGGAGGACAATTATCAACAACACAAACCCGTTTAGACACAATCAAAGGCTCCGAGATAATCATAGATCAATTAATACCCAGCTATACGCAGAATAGGAGAAAACGCGCACCATTCGAATTCGTAGGAAAGGTCAACAAAATTTTGTTTGGAACCATAGACAGCGACGCCGCAAGAAGAATTACAGAACAAATAGAGTCACTAGGAAACAACACGATAGGAATGGCAGAAATTCTCCGGAATCAAACACACATAATAAGATCAGGATTCGACATAACGCACAGACAACTAAAGTTTTTGGCAAAAATGCTAGACGCAGAATCAAACCCAGTACAAAGCGAACTTTTAGCGCTTAAAGAAGAGACTCATATCATATCATAGAACGTAACCAGAAAGCCATAGAGTTTATAACGCGTATCGAAGAAGATCTCACGGAATTGGAAATGGATATAGACACACTCATAAACGCAGTTCTTTTCGCAAAAACAGGGCAAATACACCCAAAAATAATAACCAGCAAAACAATACTTTCAAGTGCTGAGATCATAATGAGAGAATCTCCAAACACAGAATACCCAATTCCGCTAGACCAGAAGTACGTACCCGAATTATTAAAACTCACAGAACTGGCCGTGTTCCACAACAAAGAGAATTTGATATATACCGTCAGAATCCCGTTGTTAGACCTAACCCCATACACGCTATACCAACATTTATAGATACCTATACGACAAATCACCGCAATCTCGAAGTTCGCGTTCATTAAACCGACATACCAATTCACAGCTATATCTGAGGACTTCGAAAACTACTTCCACCTCCAATCATTGGAAAATTGTAAATTTTTGTCACCCCGTTACATTTGCGAACAAATCAACCCAATACAGCGCGTAAACAGTGAAGCCAACTGCGAAATTCAACTCATATCCGACCTTCAATTTAAAGACAGTGAGATTTGCGACATAAGATTAAAAACCCTTCGCCAAACATACTGGTCCAGAATTCCGAACCCCAACGCATGGCTATTCGCAGCACCGAAGCCCGAAAGCATGTACGTAACTTGCGATACTCAGGACTCAAGCATCAAAACCATACAGAACTCTGGCATTCTGCAAATCTCACCTAATTGTCGAGCAAAAACAAAAACCGCGAAATTAACGCCATCGATAGAAATCACTTCTTCAGTAAACCTCAATTTTTCAAGTATACTCGTCTTAAATATAACGAAAATAGTCCAGAAATCCATCCAGGCCATAGAACTATTAAATATGACGCAAGTCTTAATAGAAACCGAATCATTTGCACGTCTAATCGAGCCCAATAACGTCGATAGCGACCTCTCAAAGAATGAAATGTAATTAAAAACTATCCTTGTAAGAGCGAAAGACATGGTAAAACCGCAACACACGAATAACAGACTATCAACAATAGAATCCACGTTAAAATACACCGGTATCTCTGCAATCTCTGCTGTAATACTAGGCATCGTCGGATAGAAATTCTCCATTTTCAGTAAAATAATCAAGCTACTCAGATTCTTGTCTTGCATAACCAACGGTACCAAACCAAACATGATTGTGAATGACCAAGTTATGGAATTGCAACCGAGACAGTCGCTCAAGTGACGATTATAACCGAATAATCCCGTAATGAACAGACACCACCGCTTGCCATAACATATCATGACCAGATACCGTAATTAGGCAGCGGGACATTCTATTTCAACCACACAAAAAAAAAATAAACATCCACCTATATCGCATAACATCCTGCTTACTACATGCTGAATAATTAACCTAAAACACACAACAGAACAAATAACACAGCTACAGCAAGACAATACACTACCAATGACTGCCAATTATGCCACAATTCCATGCCAATTATGCCACAGAAGGGAAGCGCCCACAGGAAGTGAACGCATGAGACAACCCCTGATAAGGCCACCCTCAAATAGGGAAAAACAAATGATAATTCGGAAATAAACAAAAAAAAACAAATTCTTTAGCTAAAAACAAGCATGGAGACCACGGGAAAACCGGTTCATATTCAGTGCCCCTTCTGCCTGAAGAATGGACCACTTCAGCGACTGGCGATGCACGTCAAGGAGAGCAAAATGAAGATAGCACCAAGCGTAGCGGAGCGCCTGGAGCAAGACGCGCCGTGCAAACTGTGCGGCAGTGTTTTTCCACTAAAGTGCATGCTGGCCCACCTGGACCTCTGCGCGGCCTACTGGGTCAAGGTCGCCCACCCACCACCTACAACAAACCCGAAACCGACCAAACCGACAACAACACAGCGACAACAAGGACAGCCACTGATAAAGATAGCCACAAACATGACAAGACCGAATGAATCGACAGTCGTAACAAAACAGCTACAACACATTAGCCTGACGAAACCAACAAAAACAACAACAACAAAACTGATAGATTCAACAAAACTGACAAGAGCAAAGACAACAAGCACAACAAACCCGATTAACTCAACAAACAAGACCAGACAGACAGACACAACTACATCTACAGTCAAAATGGAACCGACAACGTCAAAGACAATGGAAAAACTCCGACAGACGCACAGACGCAACATCAAGCTAGAGCCGGACAACACAGAGGAAGACGACGAGGACTCGAGCTCATCAGAGGACGAACGGGAAATGAAAAAATCGAAAGTCGAGAATCCAACCACATCAGATTCGTCCTCGGATTCAGCCGACGAAGAGGGCGAGATGGCAGAACCAGAGGACCCGGCCACAGGGGCGGCAACGGCCGAAGCGCTGCTGCTCACTTGGCTGGAACAGCAGGACGAAGCCACGATCACCCGCGTGTGGCAAAGAGTTAGCGCGATAAAATTCTTGATCGACAACAAGGACCTCGCGAAAAGAGTCCTCAAAAATTAAACAAGAGGACACAATACGAAAACACAAATACACCCACAAACAACAGTAAAATTATTTTTCTCTTTCCCAGACGCAACCACACCATAAAATCAAACCATAAAAACACAAACACGCATCATCCATTACTAATGTTACCATTATTATCATTCTACTATATACCCCATATGTAATCATAATTTTAAGTACATTATCCCTATTATCATTATATACCTTTTTATACCTTTATATCCCCGTAAACAAACTATGTAACCTTAACATAATACACTATAACCCACACATATAATCATAATTTTTAAGATACGTAGTTCGATAAGTTTTCATTTATGCCCTTTCATACATTATACAAACCATAATTTTAAGTACTAACGTTAACTGTATCGACATGTTCCTTTTTGTTTTTTGTTTTTTGTTCTCGATTCGCTAGACGTGCATAATTAGACATGGAATACACGCTTTTTTTAACAAATGGGATTCGCAATAATTTTTTTTTGTAACATGTGCACGAATCGCAGCACTTTCCATGGCAGTCTTGCGAGCCGAAAGTGGCCGTTTCCCTGTCAGTCGCGAACCTGTGGTGAAATGACAGTCACGCATGCGCAGTTCGCATTTCGTTCACTTTCGTCCCTTGGGAGCTTCTGTCATTCACTTTCGTCCCTTGAATCACAACCTCACTTTTCAGTGTTCGTCTCGCGCGACTGCCATTCCAAGTGCCGCAGATTCGTGCACTCGTTACAAAAAGTATGATGTGCAACACGGGTCGAATTGGCAATTGCGTCTCGTGTGATTGCAGCCCTCGCTTCGCTCGGGCAGCAAACCTCACACACGCCGCAATTGCCAACTTTCGACCCTTGTTGCACAATATACTATTTCTTTTTGAACCTAGCACCGATCAACAATTCCATACTACATCCAAACCTACTACATTCAATTAACATGTCAATACCCACTAACTTCCCTTGGAACTAAAAAATTTAGATTGTTCCAGGATTTACAACAGCCTCGAGTTAATTACTAGTGTAACGGCCCGTCTTCATATAAGAAGACGATTCGATTGAGAGAAAAGTATAGGTGACATTAGCGCAGTGGTTAGCGCTCTGACTAAGGAATGAACATATCAATGATGAATATATCACCATATCTTTTCTCTCTTCGAAACGTCGCCAACTCATCTGCACGACCATCCTACACACATCCCCGAATTCTCGGCCCCGCCGTTACATGGTGTCAGAAGTTTTCGGGCCCACGATCCCCAATTGCGCCTTTGTACCGACGGAGGCGTACAGATGACCCCGGCCTGGCACTGAAGAGCTGAACCGCGGGACTCAACACGGCCGAGGGAAGAGGTCCGACGATGGAGATAGGCTTCGCGAGATCTACGACGCTCCACTGCAATCGCGTAACAGGCTACCTGCTCTGCGTCTTGTACCGATGGAGCGCAGCGTCTCCCCTGCAATCGCGTAATCGGACACCCGCTCTGCCCAGTCGACGAGGACGTCGAGTTCACTAAGGGGGAGTGTGTAACGGCCCGTCTTCATATGAGAAGACGATTCGAATGAGAGAAAAGTATAGGTGACATTAGCGCAGTGGTTAGCGCTCTGACTAAGGAATGAACATTCCGGGTTCGAGTCCCGGAGATCACCATATCTTTTCTCTCTTCGAAACTTCGCCAACTCATCTGCACGACCATCCTACACACATCCCCGAATTCTCGGCCCAGCCGTTACACTAGACAACCAAATGAACTAAAATAAAAGGAAAAGAGAATTTACAGGAAATAAAGGACAATTACCAGTATAAATATGGAAACACGAAACTCAAGGAAATCATGCGGACCAACTACAAAATCGGAAAGATGTTTACAACAACCAGCCATGGATCCAACCGTATCAGTCATCGCATACGTTATAAAACAACCTAAACCCAACCCAATCCACATAGCAAACCGCACCCACTAACAGAAATAATACGCAATTTAGTTAATTTCAGGAAAGAAAGCAACCAATACCTCAAAGGAAAATAGGAGAAATCTTGGAAGCCTTTAACAGAATCAACCTAACCAAAATAGACGACATCCCAATTTGGAAACCAACACATTAACAAGGAAGGATCAACGACTTATCAACAAACCACATTACAGCTTCTGCAGCCCCATATATACTGTAACGTGGTGGGGGTAAATTTCCCCGTTACAATTGGCTGTCGCGATTGACGTCAAGCTTTAAGCCTTCCCGTCCGCTGTCGAACCTCCCCGGGACCGTTAATTTTAGGTTAGCATTAAGCTAGGTGTAGATCTATTGTTTTTCGTTGTCGTTTCGCGAATAGCTTTGTATTTTTTTTTGTAATTACTCCTCCCTCACTGCCCACTGAAAATTTAGCTTCTCGTCTCCGGGAAAATTGAGTCGCCCCTCGAGACCTCCATTTAGGGTGACGTCACGCCACCGTGACGGGTACCGGCCTCACGGACTTGAGGAATCCGGGAGGTCTTGGTCAGCGCCTCACCGGTCGGAGGGAGTGGATGCCCACGACCGGGTAACCTCACTGCGAGATCATCCACCTCGTCGTGGGAGTCAGCTGAGGCGGGGAGCCATGGACGCCCGCATCTGACGGGCCTCATCGGTTGCCCCGTCCACCAATAGGGCACAGTCCCGAGCACGTTAGATGTCCGGACTGTTGCCTGGTATCGGTGGAAAAATTAAACGCCCCGGAGCAGCCACGAGACGCCAACGGAATCGTCGCCGACCATCGGGCGACCGCGCGGGAAAAATGTGGGACAATTTTTGGAGTGGCCCAAGGTCCTTTGCCGGTCCACCCCGAGAAGCGGCGCCTCCAACATCCTGGCCGCTCACGGGACCCCGCGACGGCGAGAGCGAGCTCTGACAGCGGAGTTGTCGTCAGCACGGGCTGAGGCGGGGCCTCAATTTAGCTGTCGGCGGTGCACGGTTCTTTGGTTCGGAGACACAGCTGTCCGAACGACCCGGTAGTGCGTACTGTCAAGAGCACTCGGGTCACGCTGTCGAGAACGCGGCACCGCGGACACATTTTCGGAGAGAAGAGGAGTAAGGAGTCCAGGAGGTTCGAGAGGGGAGCGACGACAGCGAGGTACCGACAGCGACGATCGGCACGCGCCGGAAAAATTCGGCAATTTACCTCGGGGAGGGGATTAGTCTCGGAGCTGGACAGATCGAGAGCGATCGACAGCACTCTTCGTGACGAGCAGTGATCGACAGCGGACGTGGATTCGTGATTGTGGAAATTCAGCGCTTTCGGACCCGATTGGTATTCAGCCGCCACTTCCCGGAGAGAGAGAGAGAGACTTGAACTGAGGAATAAGCCAGTGCCAGTGAGGGTAGTAAGTACCCGGCAGTCGGGAGAATTTGTAACCCCTTTTTGTTACCGGAAAATTGTAATTGTTAAATTAATAAGGAATAATTGAAAGTCGTTAAGGCCCCGGGAGAGAGGCTGCTCTCGCGAAGGGTCCATTCTCTAGCTTTAAGTTGTAGGATCCTAGTTGTAGCAAGTGAATTGTTTTTTTGTTGTAGTACGCGCTGTCGACCCCGGTAGGAAAATAGTCATAACGAAAATCAGTCGACCCCTATTTACGCCATAACCCCGACAGCACAGTATGACTCGTTTCGCCGTTTGTGAAATTTGAGCTAAATAATTACGATTCGTGTCCAGATCGAGTCGAACCCCCCACCTCCCCTCAACTCGCAATAATCCGGCTCGTTTTTCTCCCCTCTTGGCTGATTATAACCGTGGTAGCCGAAGCGCGTTCTTCTTAATTAATGTGTTATTTTTATGATAATTGCGTTGTTTCCGTTCGTTATTTATTTGATTATATTTCTTATTATCGTTATCATTTGAAGCGCACGTTCCATAGTTAGTCGTTCACGATAGCGCTGGTAACCGCGCGAACCACCTTAGGGTGGCTGAGGTAATCGTTAAGTCCGGGTAGAGCGGCCGGTAACAATCGGTGGACGTAGCCGAGTCCGCTGGAATTTCGCGCTGTCGGGCCGGGGATAGATTTCCCAGGGAACGCCCGGTTCTATTTAGTATCGCCACCCAAAGCCGAGTCCAGAAGGAGAAATACGTTGCGCCGTCGCCTATTCCCGTGTTACCGTTATCCGTGGTTATTTGTATGATTCGAGAGTTATAGATGGTTAAGAAATTCAGTTCAACTAGTCGTTATTCAGTTCAAGTAGTAAATAATGTCTAAGTAATAGTAGTCGGAGTCGTCCGTACGACGGAACGTTTACCGGAAAATCTAAAGGCCCGCGCTTAAGTTGTTGCCGTGGCTAATAGTTGTCATCGTTGTCTTTTGATTGTTTTTTTTTGTTTTTTTTTTCTCGGGAGATTATGTTCTCGCGGTAATTCCGTTCCGTTACCCCGATTCAATAAACCAGCTTTATATTTTAATTGAGACTGTTTTTTTTATTTTGCGTAAATTAATTCTGTTTGGTTGTCGTGATTACTCCCCTCCCCAGAAATCAGGAACCCTGAGCTAGCGGGTTATTGCCGCCACTCCTACTCCGTCGTTTTCCCTAAAACGAGCTAGAGCCGAGTCGCATCGGTGAAAATTTTGTAAGGGTCACCCGCGTGGTGGCTGGCGCTCCGGGAAGTCCGCGGGGAGTAGGGGGCGAAGGCAACCGGAGGGACTGGGTAAGCCCCCGGTTACAAATGGCGCCCAACGTGGGGCTCGACGACCTTTTGGATTACGTATTAAAAGTAAAATAAATTTAGGGAAAATTAGTGTGCTTGAAAATTTTGAGAAATTAGCTAGTTTATAAATTTTGAGAAATTAGCGAGTTTATAAACTTTGAGAAATTAGTGAGTTTATAAACTTTGAGAAAATAGAGAGTAATCATTTTTGAGAAAATTATGAGTTTAGAAATTCTGAGAATTTAGTGAGTAGATTAATCGGGTGCATTAGGTTGAGAATCTTAAGGAAATACCAATTTTGTGGATAACAGATGTGAAGGCGGAGTCAAAATAAGCGTTAAATTGTTCGAGCGTTCGTGTGTTGAAAAGAATTTGTCGACGTTAATATAGCCTCAGCTTAGCGACTTAATAGTGGGCGCTGAAATAATCTCCTCGCCACGACGGACCGTGTTTACAAGCGCAGCGGTCACCGGCGGGCATAACCGCGGCGAGTAGTTGCCGTGCGAGCTCGCACTGTCGGCTGCTAGAGCACAGCGCGCGCGAAACCTCGCGCGACGACGAGCCGGCACGAGCGCGTAGAGCACGCGGGACAACAGTCGCACGAGAGTCGCTGACGAGAGACGGGCGAGAGTAGAAAAACTTATTAACTCGCGTGTGCGTACGTGTTGCTGTCGTGTATTCTCCGGTCAGGGATTTTCGGTGAGTGGAAATTGACTATCCTTAACCCATGGACTCGCGTAACGGCATTGCGAACGGTTACGGATTCGTGAAGTTGCGTTAGTGTTGTGAGCTGACTCTTGGCTTGGCTGGCGAAGCGAGCGTGCGGCGACCAAGACCGCCAGGTAGGCGCGTGTTATCCCATTGTCCGCGCCACAGTACGAGCGGGCGCGGGGAGCGGAGAAGTTATTTACATTTCAGATCGTAGTTTCGAACATGCAGCCGAATCAGACGGGCGAGAACGCGTGGGTATACGCGCTAGACAACACCTGCCTGTTGCTAGAAATTCGGAAGCGAGAGCTGTCGGAGGAAGGTACGATTCCTACCCTGCGACAGCGGTTATTGCGTTTCCTCGATGTATTGCGACACGCTTCGTCGGGGAGAGGGTCATGGGAATGGTCCCGAGCGCCGAGTTTGACGACTCAGAGGCCGAGCATACGCCAGGCGAGCGCGGACGCTCGCGCCGACGAGGCCCCGGCGGGAGTGGTGGCGCCGGCTCCCGGCGACAGGGCCGGGGAGCCGCTCCGCACCGTGCCTGAGGAGGCACGAGATCGCGCCCCGAGCTCGGTGGACGAGCCAGACGATAACGACCCACCCGCGATCTTACAGTCGACGAACCCTTTCACCGCCGAATTGCCCGGCGGCGCGTCATCTACGCGCGCGGAACCGCGCGCCGCGAGTAGAGAACAATTTGACTTTCGCGGACCCGAGCGCGTCGTTGCCGAACCGCGTTATTATTCGCTCGAACCCCCTCGACCCGACCGTTACCGACCGCCGGAGACCCCGCAGTTGGGCAATGCAACCGCAGTTTATAACACCATCCGGAAATGGAATTTGAAATTCTCGGGCGCGGCCGCCGAGGACGCGGAGGCGTTTTTAGTGCGTATCGCCGAGGGTAGGGAGTTGATCCCCGTGGAAGACGGCGCAATTATTCGCTGTTTACCTTTCTTTTTGGAGGGTATCGCGTTACAGTGGTTCCGCACTGAGCGACAGCACTGGCTTACGTGGGCCGAATTTGAGCATGCGTGGCGTACGAGGTTCGGAAGCCCCGATTTCCAATTCGCCCTGCGCGACGAAATCCTGCGGCGCACGCAGGGCGAGCACGAGCGAGTAGCGGATTACTTGACATGCATGCGGGCTTATTTCTGCCGGCTGAACCCGCCGTGGACCGAAGCCGAGCAGCTCAATCACATGCACCGAAACCTGCTGCCGCGATTACAGGTAGCCATTCCCCGCGCTTCCGCGATTAATTTCCACGCTCTCGAACAACTGGCTGTCAGAGTTGAGCTTAGTTATTCCGCCGCTCACACGTACCATCCACCGCCCACACCGGAAAAATCCCTGTTTCCCAACTTGGCCTATCGCGCGCCGCGGAAAGCTCACGCGTACACCGCGAGCGAAATTAAGAAACCGACAGTCGAGACCGCCGCCGGGAGTAAGAGGGGGGAGAAATCCGAACCGAAGGACGCGACCCCGAGCGCATCCGGCCACACCGCTGCACCGGCCGGGGAACTAGCCGCGATTTCAACAAACCCTTTTCTCGGAGATCCCGAGGTAGTCGCCGCCCTGAACTCCGGCCCCGTTAATTCGCGAATTAAATGTTGGAATTGCCAAGAAGAGGGACATCGCGGTATCCGTTGCCCCAAACCAGCGACGGTATACTGTTGGGGTTGCGGCGCAACCGGTATTAAAAGACCAAATTGTGGCAAGTGTGCGGGATACGCCAAACGAGACCGCTAAACGAGGGAGTTACGGCCTCGAACGAATTAAATTCCGCCCTCATCGAATCTCTCCTAGCACAAGCCGAGCTGACGTTGGCCACCGTAGACAACGATCTCGCGAACGTTCTATTATTTCTCACGATTCACGTAAAAGGACGTCCGATACTCGCGTTAGTGGACTGTGGGGCTAGCAGAACATTTATTGGTCCCGAGGGAATGCAGATTATCCATGACCTAGGAATTCCGAGGAGAACTACGACGCCGAGTACGGTGCGAACGGCTACCGGGATAGAATCACGCGTCACCGAGGAAGTAGACGTCCCTTTGAGAATCCGAAAAGAAAGCTGTATCGTTTCCGCCCGCGTAGTACCCGAACTCGCGTTAGCCCTGGCACTCGGGTTAGACAGCCTCCGCACGTTCGGAATCGCGATTAGTTTCCGCCGCTGTCGTTGGTGGTTCGAGGACCAGCCTACTAAGGAGTACGAGTTCGACCACGTGATAAATCGAGACCGACCCGAGTCTTGTTGCGGGCTACAAGAATAAACGATTTCCGAGAATGACGAACTGACGAAGTTTTTAGATGACCAGTTACCGAAACTAGCCGCCAACCCGGGATTAACGACACTAATCGAACATAAAATTGACGTAGGCGACAGCGCTCCAATCCGACAACGTAACCACCGGGTAACCCCGATAATACAAGACGCGATCGACGACGAAGTCGACCGACTGAGAGCGGTCGGCGTAATCGAGCCCTCGGCCAGTCAATGGTGGAGCCCGATAGTAATGGTGCGCAAACCCGATGGCTCGCGACGGTTCTGCCTGGATTTTCGCGCGGTAAACGCCGTATCGAAAAAAGACGCCTATCCTCTGCCGTTTATGAGTCAAATCCTCGACCAGTTGCGTAGTGCACGGTATATCTCGACGATAGATCTTAGCCAAGCTTATTTTCAAATTCCGCTAGAAGAAAGCAGCCGTGAGATTACCGCGTTTACGGTACCGGGTCGTGGCTCGTATCACTTCAGGCGAATGCCGTTCGGGCTGACCGGTGCGCCGGCCACCTTTCAGCGCTTACAGGACCGGTTACTCGGCCCCGACATGGAGCCTCACGTTTTCGCATATTTGGACGATATCATCGTGGTCACTGAAACGTTCGACGAACATTTAGTCTGGCTAAAACGCGTGTCCGTTAAAATCACGG
The DNA here is from genome assembly GCA_963932165.1 of Pimpla rufipes. Taxonomy (NCBI): domain Eukaryota; kingdom Metazoa; phylum Arthropoda; class Insecta; order Hymenoptera; family Ichneumonidae; genus Pimpla; species Pimpla rufipes. Next base: position 4,512,661 of record OZ010641.1, read on the forward strand.
AGGCTGGCCTGTTAATTAATCCTAAAAAGTGCGAGTTTTGCAAGGCACAAGTCAAATACCTCGGGTTTTTGGTAAATAAAAACGGGCTCCAAGTTGATCCGGATAAGACGGCCCCGATACTGGAATACCCAGCGCCGCGGAACGTAAAGGCCGTCCGGCGATTTTTAGGTATGGCATCGTGGTATAGGCGATTCATTCCGAAGTTCGCGACTCTTGCCGAACCGATCACGCGATTATTAAAAAAGGACCAACGGTGGGAATGGGGCCCCGAGCAACAACAAGCGTTCGATAAAATCCGCGAGCGACTCACCACCGCCCCGACCTTAGTTTGCCCCGATTTTAGCGCTCCTTTTGTCATACAGACGGACGCGAGTCAGGTGTAGTGATGCCGCGAGAGACGAGAACAACGAGACAAGACGAGAAAATGAAGTCGAGAGACGAGACGAGACGAGACGAGAGAACGATATCTGTCTCATCGTTCGACTCGAGACAAGACGAGAGAGTCAAGGCGAGAATATCGAGAATCTCGATTTATCGACAGAATAAACCGCGCAATTTTTTTTTTTTTGCAAACAGAATAATATAGTCGATTTTGCAATTTTGTTGCAATCTCAATAATTATAGTTCGCTGAATAAATAGAGACAAATAGCGCATAATAAACTTTTTAATAAAAAACATTCATTTCTTATCATATTCTAACAATAGCCAGCAATTAAGTGTACGTCGCGTATTGCGCTAAATATTAACATCACAGTTTTTTTTACTAGCTACGATTAGCTGCGAAAACACTGGAAAAAAAGAACTTTTCTTTGTTTATAAGAGTGCAAAGAGTAACAAACAAATAAGTTATCGATAAAACGAGTGCGGTCGGCAATAATAAATTTCGATAGATTCAAATCGAGCGCGGGTGCCAAGCGGATCTTCTGGTTTCTCTGGCCGTCACGGGCTGCGGCAACAAAATAGTAAGCAGCCTCACGCGGATTCTCCCTCGGTACGTCTGTTTCGGCACTCTCTATCGCAAATACCGGTCAAATAATCGGTCGCTCGCCAAACAAACCGTGCACCACGCCCAAAGTTAAACTCGCACGAGTTTGGAAATTGCGTTTGGTAAAAAATGTGATACGAAAATCGTGATCGACGTTCGACACGCTAGAAGCCATGTGTCCCAACTAACAAAAATTCGACCCGACTGATATTTTTCGTCAACGAGGACAACTCGTTATCTCGGCATGCACGAACACGCAGAAGTTGACACGCAGGAATTCTCCTGTATCTCAGTTCATGGTTTCACGATCAATTCACGATCAAAGCCGAAGCTACAACAGTTTAGCTTTGGCTTTGATTGTGGTTGACAATGAGCACTGAAACCACGAATTGAGACAGAGAAGAACTTCTGCGTTTTTGTTGCTGAGTCTGTTTCGATGTTTGCGAATGATCAAACTCGCTTTCGAAAACAACCTCTCGACCGGTGCGCTCGAGGCGCAGATAGACAATAGGTCTCGAGCCATTCGCGATAAACGTGGGAAGGTATTCGAATTTACTTTCCACCAGTCCAAAATATCGGTTCCCAAATCAACCCGGTCGAGTCGTAAGTAGTTATCGAGTTCGATTTGCCACTCATCGATTTTCTTCGTCGACGTGTACAGCGCTTTCACAGACTTCGAGTACTCGTCGTCAGATTTATCGTCACTTTCGCTCGAAGAACAGCGTTGGACTTCGAAAGTGGGGACATGGTACTTCGTTGCGAGAATTCGTTTGAAAACGTCGAACGATTTGTCTTTCAAATCTTTTCCCCAGCTCGTCCTGTCGAATATTTCTAATTTGTGCCGAGGGTCCAATATTAGAACTGCGCAATAAATCCAGTTCGATTTATTGTAGTGTTTGACCAGTTTGTCACGACCCGCTTGGAATGCGATAATAATCGCCTCGTCACTCGCAGATCGTTCGGACTTCGAGTCAAGCGTGTGGCACAATTTCTCGATACTGTCGATCAAGATATTAACGCCTACTACTACCGAGGGAAGCGTGGCATATTTATCTCCGCAAAGTATCGTCGAGAATTTTTTGAAACACCTCAGATATTTCTGGACTATGGTGAGTACCGCCCATTCATCCTCAGTGATAAAGAGGTGTTTCAGATTTGTGGAGTTTGATGCGAGGGCGGAAATAGATTTTCGCATTTGCAGACCCGCTGTTATCATATCAAAGGAACTATTCCATCGCGTTGAGACGTCGAGAGGGACGTCGACTCGTTTCTCGTCAAATACTTTGCAAAAATCACGGAGCTTATTTTTCAGTTTTTCCGACCGTTTCGTTTTTTTACAGATGGAACGCAGTTTTGCGATCGGTGGAAGATTCGCGATTTCGTGATCATCATCAGAGCCGTCTTCGGCGCTGTCGTCAGATTCGTCTTCGGCTTCGCAATCGTCCAAGCTGCGCTCTTCAAACTTGTCGACTTTGAGAGACTTCAATACGTCTTGGGCTCCCAAATTGAGGACATGAGCGAAGCAGTGGAAATGTTGTTCCTCGGCGTCAAATGGAACATGCTCCTCGCGCAGAATTTTCTCTAGCTCGACCATGAAAGTGGTGTTAACTGACGCATTGTCGACGGTGATGCCTTGTATTTTATCCGTGAACCCTGATTTTTCCAGTGAGTCATGAACGAACTTCGCTATGTCCACTCCGGCGTGATTTCCGTGACTTGGAATGAAGTCGATTGCGAGGGAGTGCATCTTCCAATCATCGTCGATGTAGTGAGCAGTGATGCCGTAGTACGACTGCGACCTTATAGAAGTCCAGGCATCCACGGTAAACGAGATTCTTGACGCATTGTCTTGCATTATTTTCGTCACGACTTCACGCAGCTCAGCATACACGGTCGAAGCTATATTCGTCATTGCAGTCCGTTTTGGAAATTGAAGATCGGGGTTGATCGTCCGGAAAAAACTCTGCGTTGCTTCGTCGTCAAAAAAGCTGAAGGGTAAATATTTTACCGACAGCCACTCCGCGATGAGGAAATGAAAACTTTTTTCATTCAGGACCTGCAAAAACGAGAAAAGTTATATATTGTAAGGATAGTGAACAAAAATAATTTGAATTTCATTTGAGATTAAACTCGTCAATTTGATGAAAAAATTTAATATAACAATTTTGAGTTTACGATAAATAGTTACAGAGGACAGAGCCCGGTACAATAATACACGACGGACGCGCACAAAAAATAAAAGAACAGAGTGAGACAGCGGAGTGTGTGTGTGTAAAACGTAAACGACTTACAGCCCCGCGCGTAAATAAAGTAAAAGTTTGATAAATAAAGGCGAGGGTGCGAATTTCGGGTTAATCGGACGGGGTGAAAAAAAGCAATGAAAATGCGGATAAACGCACGGAAATGTGCACGAGATGAACGGAAAGGCCGAAGGAGAAGGCATCGCAGAAGAGTTGTGCAATACAATATACGCTATATCCGAGAAAACACGTGGAAGGAGTAAAAATAACACGTGCAAGCGGAGGGTGGAGGGGGGTCAAAGAAGTAAACAAAAAACGGTCGCTGTGGCAGCGGCGGCGCGTAGCGTTGGTGGCGGCGGAGGGGGGAGGGGGAGATGGATCCGATACATTGTAAAGTATAGCGTGAAGAGGATAATAAATATTCTGATTAATATTTTATTAAGCCATAAATACCTGTCTCTGGTTTGCACGCCGGAAGGTTTCTTCGATCGTCTGTTGGCATTTTCCAAGCTGCTGCGTCACAGGGAAAATCTGGTCGTGGATCGCCTTGTGTCTACTTTGTAGATGCCATTTCAGTCCAGACGTATTCGATTTTAGCATCTTTATCTCGATGCGTACGTTATTCTTTTTGCACATCTTGCAAACACCCACTTTCCACTTTTCAGCGAACTCGAATTCGAAATACTCGTCGTACCGTTTCGCCTGTCGAGGTGTGACGCACGTTGTATCGGGACGCGAGATGCTTCCATCACTTGCGTCGGCCGATTCTCCACGATGCGCTCGTTTCGACGTGGACGCAGATTCCTGATCATCGCGTTGTTCGACCTGAGATTCGTTGTTATCGTCCTTTCTCACCCCGGAACGTGATCGTTTCATGATTTATTTCGTGAAGACAGCACCGAACATCACCGTTACTGTCGAACGTCTGTTTTACGCCCGCGCGCAGTCTCTAACCGTTGCCGGGGACAGCCAACAGAGGGATACGAGCAAGCGGTCTCCAGAAACTAACGGGTGGGGACACGTGACTACGCAGTGTATCCCCGACCGTCAAAGTATACACATAAGCCATCGCGCGCTCATGGCGGGCTTTTGATTCTCGACTGTATATTCACTGTTGTACCGACGGTAGTAGCCGCTCGGTCGATGTGTACCTTCGTCGATTAAGCAACAGCGCGCTATCGGTACATCGATCACTCACTTAAAGAATATTTTAATCTCCCTCGAAATTCGAGAATGTATCGAGATGAGAGAAAAATCGTGTCTCGAGATTCGATAATGTATCGAGATGAGACAAATATCCTGTCTTGAGATTCGAGAATATTTCGGGATGAGAGAAACATCCTGTCTTGAGATTCGAGAATATTTCGGGATGAGAGAAACATCCTGTCTTGAGATTCGAGAATATTTCGAGACGAGAGAAAAATTTACTCGAGATTCGAGAATATTTCGAGACTAGAGAAAAACCTTTCTCGAGATTCGAGAATATTTCGAGACGAGAGAAAAACCTTTCTCGAGATTCGAGAATGTTTCGAGACGAGAGAAAAATACTCTCTCGACTTTTGAGTCGAGACGATACGATATTGTTTTCATATTTGTCGAGACAAGACGAGAGAAAAGCCAATTCTCGTCTCGTCTTGTCTCGCGGCATCACTAGTCAGGTGGGCGTGGGCGCGGTTCTTACCCAGACGGCGAAGAACACCCGATCGCGTTCGCGAGCCGAACTCTCAGCGCTGCGGAAAGAAATTACGGCACCACCGAACAAGAGTGTTTAGTAGGGGTGTGCACGAGCTCGTTCGAACACGCTCGATGCACGCCCGTGAAGCTCGGCACCTGATCGAGCTTTGCATCGAGCAAGGCGCTGCATCGAACAATCCGAGCCGCTCGACCTACTCGAGCCGCTCGGGCTGCTCGAGCCCGGCGACCGCTCGAGCTACTCGGGCCGTTCGAGCTGCTCGAGCCCGGCGGCCGCTCGAGCTTCTCGGGCCGTTCGAGCTGCTCGAGCTGCTCGGACCGTTCGAGCTGCTCGAGCCCACCGAGGCTCGAGCCGCCCGAGAGGATCGAGCGGCTCGAGCGGCCGACGCAGCTCGAGCATCCAAATCAATCCAAATGACTCGAGCCGGTTCGATGAGTTACAATTATTATTATGCTAAATTCATGTTTTCAGTACCTTTCCGAGTACAGTACCGAGTAGTTGTCGGCGCAACCAGAGTTGGGGACAATGCATAATTTTTTTTATGCATCACCGTTTTTTTTAACCCATTATTTAAAAAATGGATAATGGAATTCGAATGCACCACACATTACTTTTTTAATGAGTAATGGAGCAGAGATCTACCACACATTATTTTTTTAATGGAGCAGGAATTCATCACCCATTACTTTCTAAATATGTATATATTTCGATGTCCAGGTTGGTTTCCCCATAGTTTTCGATGTCCAGATTGGTATCCCCATAGTTTTCGATGTCTAGGTTGATTTCTCCATAGTTTTCGATGTCCAGTTTGATTTCCCCATAGTTTTTGATGTCCAGGTTGGTATCCCCATAGTTTTCGATGTCCAGGTTGATTTCTCCATAGTTTTCGATGTCCAGTTTGATTTCCCCATAGTTTTCGATGTCCAGGTTGGTTTCTCCATAGTTTTTGATGTCCAGGTTGATTTTCCCATACTTTTCGATGTCCAGGTTGATTTCTCCATACTTTTCGATGTCCAGGTTGATTTCTCCATAGTTTTCAATGTCCAGGTTGGTTTCCCCATAGTTTTAGATGTCCAGGTTGATTTCTCCATAGTTTTCGATGTCCAGGTTGATTTTCCCATACTTTTCGAGGTCCAGGTTGATTTCTCCATAGTTTTTGATGTCCAGGTTGATGTTTCCATTGTTTTCGATGTCCACATACATTTCTCCATAGTTTTCGATGTCCAGGTTGATTTCTCCATAGTTTTCGATGTCCAGGTTGATTTCTCCATAGTTTTCGATGTCCAGGTTGATTTTCCCATACTTTTCAATGTCCAAGTTGACTTCTCCATAGTTTTCAATGTCCAAGTTGATGTTTCCATTGTTTTCGATGTCCAGGTTGATTTCTCCATAGTTTTCGATGTCCAGGTTGATTTCTCCATAGTTTTTGATGTCCAGGTTGATTTTTCACTCGTTTTCGATGTCCAGGTTGATTTGTCCATTCTTTCGATGGCCAAAATCAACCTGGACATCGAAAACAATGGAGAAGTCAACCTGGACATCGAAAAGTATGGGAAAATCAACCGGGACATCGAAAACTATGGAGAAATCAACCTGGACATCGAAAACTATGGAGAAATGAATCTGGACATCGAAAACAGGGAAAACATCAACCTGGACATCGAAAACTATGGAGAAGTCAACTTGAACATTGAAAAGTATGGGAAAATCAACCTGGACATCGAAAACTATGGAGAAATGTATGTGGACATCGAAAACAATGGAAACATCAATCTGGACATCGAAAACTATGGGGAAACCAACCCGGACCTCGAAAACTATGGAGAAGTCAACCTGGACATCGAAAACTATGGAGAAATCAACCTAGACATCGAAAACAATGGTAACATCAACCTGGACATCGAAAACTATGGGGAAACCAACCTGGACCTCGAAAAGTATGGGAAAATCAACCTGGACATCGAAAACTATGGAGAAACCAACCTGGACATCGAAAACTATGGAAAAATCAACCGGGACATCGAAAACTATGGAGAAATCAACCTGGACATCGAAAACTGTGGAGAAATGAATCTGGACATCGAAAACAATGGAAACATCAATCTGGACATCGAAAACTATGGGGAAACCAACCCGGACCTCGAAAACTATGGAGAAGTCAACCTGGACATCGAAAACTATGGAGAAATCAACCTAGACATCGAAAACAATGGTAACATCAACCTGGACATCGAAAACTATGGGGAAACCAACCTGGACATCGAAAACTATGGGGAAATCAACCTGGACGTCGAAAACTATGGGGGAAACCAACCTGGACATCGAAAACTATGGAAACCAACCTGGACATTGAAATATATACATATTTAAAAAGTAATGAGTGATGAATTCCTGCTCCATTAAAAAAATAATGTGTGCTGGAGCTCTGCTCCATTATCCATTAAAAAGTAATGGTTGCTGGAACACTGTTCCAACAAATTTTTTTTAAATAATGGGTGATGGCTCCATTACCCATTAAAAAAGTAATGTGTAGAGGATTCCAATTCCATTATCCATTTTTTTCCAAATTATATAATGCATTATTTTGACATTAAAAATTTCACAACGCTGGGCGCAACCTGCGCGACTCGAGCGATCCGAGCAGCGTACTGCGCAACCTACGCGGCTCGAGCGGCCCGAGACTCGAGCCTCCCGCGAGGCTCGAGCGGCCCGAGATGCTCGAGCTTTCGTCGAAGCTCGAGCGGCCCGCGAGGCTCGAGAGGCTCGAGCGGCTCGAGCATCCAAATGACTCGAGCTTACGTCGAAGCTCGACATAGTACCGAGCCACATCGAGCTGACTCGAGCAGGCTCGATCAGCGACGAGCCGAGTCGAACGGCGAGCTGTTCGAGTCCAGTCGAGCTTCTGCACACCCCTAGTGTTTAGCTGTCGTTTGGGCGATCGAGAAGTTCCGTCCCTATGTCGAGGGTTATCACTTCACGGTGATAACCGACCACAGCTCGCTCCGGTGGTTGCATAATTTAAAAGATCCCGCGGGTAGATTGGCGCGTTGGGCCCTGACCTTATTGCAGTACGATTACGATATAGTCCACCGGAAAGGGGCGGAACATCACGTTCCCGACGCGCTGTCGCGAATGTTTGAGGGACACGAAGAGTGGATCGCCACTCTCGAGCACGAGGACGATTGGTACGCCCGCCGAAAGGCCGAAGTACTAGAAGACCCCGACGAGCATCACGACTGGAAATTAATAGACGATCGGCTGTACCAGTGTCGCCCCGACCCGTTAATCTCCGCGTTAGCAGATGACTTAAATGAATGGAAATTAGTAATCCCACCGAACTCTCAGCGAGCCGTACTCGAAGAGTGTCATAGTAACCCGCAGTCCGGCCACCTGGGGGTGGACAAAACGTATCGACGTCTCGCGTTGTCGTATCATTGGCCAAACATGCACAAGTCGGTGGTAGAATTCGTTAAACACTGCGAGGTGTGTCAAAAATCGAAAGTAGAACAATCACGACCCCCCGGGATCATGGGACGGCGAATAATCGAGGAGCCCTGGGTAGTTGTCGCGGCGGATATAATGGGACCGTTTCCCCCTAGCAAAACGGGATTCGCGTACATCTTAGTCATGCAAGACCTTTTCACAAAATGGATCGAATGCTGTCCCCTCCGTAAAGCCACCGGTAAAAAGATCCGCGAAGCATTCGAAGAACTCGTAATCTCGCGTTGGGGAACTCCGCACGTTCTACTTACGGACAACGGAACCGAATTCGTAAATAAAATCATACGCGAGTTAGCTGTCGAATACGGAATCTACCACTCTACCACCCCGCCTTACCACCCACAGGCCAACCCTGTAGAGCGGGTAAACCGTGTATTAAAAACCATGATCGTGGCATTTCTTAAGAAAGACCACCGGGAATGGGACCTACACCTAGGCGAGTTTAGATTTGCGTACAACACAGCTCGTCACGACTCGACGCAATTCAGTCCTGCGTTTCTAAACTTCGGTCGAGAGCCGGAGGCTCAACACTCCCTGCGCAGGCGGTGGGAAGGTCAGAGGAAACTCGAACCACAACCTCCTGCCAACTGGAGCCGGCGACGGCAAGAGCTCGAGTTAGTTCGCGAATGGGTAGGGCGGAATCTTGAAGTAGCATACGAAAAACAAGCCAAATATTACAATAAGCGGCGTCGCGACGAGCGTTTCGCCGTAGGCGACAAAGTACTGAAGAAACATCGCGTGCTGTCGTCCGCAGCACAACACGTAGCCGCCAAGCTAGCCAAGCGTTACGAGGGCCCGTTCACAGTTAGTCGAGTCATTTCCCCGACAGTATACGAGTTAGTCAACGCGAAAGACGAGTCCATGGGAAAACATTCGATACAAGACCTAAAACCTTACCGCGACCCTTTGATCCTCGACGACAGCCTACCACAACCCGGAACCAGCAGCCAAAGCGTCGACGAATCCAAAGACGAAACATGAGTCGCGAAATGCTGGACCCGGAACATCCGGCCTACCGATACGTGAAACCCTGGATTCCCGAGCTGTTGGCCATACAAGAGGCCACGCCCGGCCTCCTGCCGGACTTACACGAGGCGCACCGAGTCACGCGAGAGGTGCAGTGCACGACCAAAGGGGCGATCGTCGTCGAGTTCAATCCGGCCGACTTCTCCACCATCGGACAGGCAGCTGATCCGGAAGTCCCAACCACCTCCCGCGGCACCCAGACCGGCAATAAACGCGAGACCGGTACCCAGACGGTAATAATTGCTGTCGCCTCTACGCCCACGCAAACCACGATCCCCCGACTCACCGAGGTGGCGACTCAGACTCTGCCAGGCTACGGGCTAGTCGACACGAAGACACAAACCGGACAGTACGAACGGGTGATATCGGCCCGACCCCGTGGCTACGTCACGGGCATCCACGCTCCCCGACCGACGACGCCCGACGAGCCGGAATGGTACACTCCACCGACCCGCACGCAGGCGGAAACACAGACGCTGACCGACAGCGACGAAGAACTGGAAGACGAGAGCAGGTACGACTACCCGGAGAGGTACTATCTACCTGCGGACAGCGAGCAGCCGGCAGGGCCGACTGCCGGAGGGAGCTCCGAAGCCGCCATGCCAGACTCCAGCACGTCGGCTCAGTCTCCGTACACGCCCCCACCAACCAAAAGAGACCGTTTGCCGGGATATAAAAGCCGGTCAGGATGCTGGAATTGCGGAAAAGAGCATCTTAGGAAGCGGTGCCCAGGCCCGATTAAACAGGACCACTGTTTCCGCTGCGGTTGGCTGGGCCAGACCGTGAAGAGCTGCCCTGGATGCTGTGTTGCGTGGAGGGCACAAGGACCGTATGTCCCCGGAGTGGGCCACGTACAACGCGACAACACCTCACTCTAGTCTGCGCGAAAGAAGCCCCGACGTCCGTTGTCGAGCAGTCAACGGGATCATAGCCAACGTGTCACGCCAAAGTTTTTTTTTCCTTCTCATTTTTGTGTTCCTTACGTTTTTTTTTCCTTTTCCTACTTCAATCCTCGCCCCGAATCGAGGGAAGGACCAACAGTATTACTTGTGTTAAATTTCTATTACTAATTTCATAACATCGGGGAGAAACCACAGCCGTTTTCCCCGAGCCATTGTATTATTATGTTGATCTGTTTACCTTGTACGACAACGCCGCAAGCCCTTGACCTACGAATACACGAACGAAAATATTAGACAAACCGTGTGACTCCGTTCATTATTTCTATACCTGCCGTTTTTCCGCCCGCGCCCCGCCGGTGACTTAGCCTCGGAAGCATAGGAAAACATTAGAGGAGATTAAAGCTGACAGGTCATACATCGAGTTAGACGCAATGAGAGTGGACCCGTAACGAAGGAGTTTCTTTCCAGGAAAGCCGCCGTAACCGAGACCGAAGTTCGGTAAGTGTTATGAAAAATTGATTTATTTTTTTTCTATTTATGATTGCACGTTGATTGGAAGTTTATGCCAGCCCTGAGCTGAGTACGGTTTTCCGGGAAACTTGAGGGGGGGACTAAGGCTGCGGGGCAGCCAGGCCTGGTCGTCCTCACCGGGGGGGAGGTATTTTGTAACGTGGTGGGGGTAAATTTTCACGTTACAATTGGCTGTCGCGATTGACGTCAAGCTTTAAGCCTTCCCGTCCGCTGTCGAACCTCCCCGGGACCGTTAATTTTAGGTTAGCATTAAGCTAGGTGTAGATCTATTGTTTTTCGTTGTCGTTTCGCGAATAGCTTTGTATATTTTTTTTTGTAATTACTCCTCCCTCACTGCCCACTGAAAATTTAGCTTCTCGTCTCCGGGAAAATTGAGTCGCCCCTCGAGACCTCCATTTAGGGTGACGTCACGCCACCGTAACGGGTACCGGCCTCACGGACTTGAGGAATCCGGGAGGTCTTGGTCAGCGCCTCACCGGTCGGAGGGAGTGGATGCCCACGACCGGGTAACCTCACGGCGAGATCATCCACCTCGTCGTGGGAGTCAGCTGAGGCGGGGAGCCATGGACGCCCGCATCTGACGGGCCTCATCGGTTGCCCCGTCCACCAATAGGGCACAGTCCCGAGCATGTTAGATGTCCGGACTGTTGCCTGGTATCGGTGGCAAAATTAAACGCCCCGGAGCAGCCCCGAGATGCCAACGGAATCGTCGCCGACCACCGGGCGACCGCGCGGGAAAAATGTGGGACAATTTTTGGAGTGGCCCAAGGTCCTTTGCCGGTCCACCCCGAGAAGCGGCGCCTCCAACACCCTGGCCGCTCACGGGACCCCGCGACGGCGAGAGCGAGCTCTGACAGCGGAGTTGTCGTCAGCACGGGCTGAGGCGGGGCCTCAATTTAGCTGTCGGCGGTGCACGGTTCTCTGGTTCGGAGTCCCAGCTGTCCGAACGACCCGGTAGTGCGTACTGTCAAGAGCACTCGGGTCACGCTGTCGAGAACGCGGCACCGCGGACACATTTTCGGAGAGAAGAGGAGTAAGGAGTCCAGGAGGTTCGAGAGGGGAGCGACGACAGCGAGGTACCGACAGCGACGATCGGCACGCGCCGGAAAAATTCGGCAATTTACCCCGGGGAGGGGATTAGTCTCGGAGCTGGACAGATCGAGAGCGATCGACAGCACTCTTCGTGACGAGCAGTGATCGACAGCGGACGTGGATTCGTGATTGTGGAAATTCAGCGCTTTCGGACCCGATTGGTATTCAGCCGCCACTTCCCGGAGAGAGAGAGAGAGAGACTTGAACTGAGGAATAAGCCAGTGACAGTGAGGGTAGTAAGTACCCGGCAGTCGGGAGAATTTGTAACCCCTTTTTGTTACCGGAAAATTGTAATTGTTAAATTAATAAGGAATAATTGAAAGTCGTTAAGGCCCCGGGAGAGAGGCTGCTCTCGCGAAGGGTCCACTCTCTAGCTTTAAGTTGTAGGATCCTAATTGTAGCAAGTGAATTGTTTTTTTGTTGTAGTACGCGCTGTCGACCCCGGTAGGAAAATAGTCATAACGAAAATCAGTCGACCCCTATTTACGCCATAACCCCGACAGCACAGTATGACTCGTTTCGCCGTTTGTGAAATTTGAGCTAAATAATTACGATTCGTGTCCAGATCGAGTCGAACCCCCCACCTCCCCTCAACTCGCAATAATCCGGCTCGTTTTTCTCCCCTCTTGGCTGATTATAACCGTGGTAGACGAAGCGCGTTCTTCTTAATTAATGTGTTATTTTTATGATAATTGCGTAGTTTCCGTTCGTTATTTATTTGATTGAATTTCTTATTATCGTTATCATTTGAAGCGCACGTTCCATAGTTAGTCGTTCACGATAGCGCTGGTAACCGCGCGAACCACCTTAGGGTGGCTGAGGTAATCGTTAAGTCCGGGTAGAGCGGCCGGTAACAATCGGTGGACGTAGCCGAGTCCGCTGGAATTTCGCGCTGTCGGGCCGGGGATAGATTTCCCAGGGAACGCCCGGTTCTATTTAGTATCGCCACCCAAAGCCGAGTCCAGAAGGAGAAATACGTTGCGCCGTCGCCTATTCCCGTGTTACCGTTATCCGTGGTTATTTGTATGATTCGAGAGTTATAGATGGTTAAGAAATTCAGTTCAACTAGTCGTTATTCAGTTCAAGTAGTAAATAATGTCTAAGTAATAGTAGTCGGAGTCGTCCGTACGACGGAACGTTTACCGGAAAATCTAAAGGCCCGCGCTTAAGTTGTTGCCGTGGCTAATAGTTGTCATCGTTGTCTTTTGATTGTTTTTATTTGTTTTTTTTTCCTCGGGAGATTATGTTCTCGCGGTAATTCCGTTCCGTTACCCCGATTCAATAAACCAGCTTTATATTTTAATTGAGACTGTTTTTTTTTTATTTTGCGTAAATTAATTCTGTTTGGTTGTCGTGATTACTCCCCTCCCCAGAAATCAGGAACCCTGAGCTAGCGGGTTATTGCCGCCACTCCTACTCCGTCGTTTTCCCTAAAATGAGCTAGAGCCGAGTCGCATCGGTGAAAATTTTGTAAGGGTCACCCGCGTGGTGGCTGGCGCCACGGGAAGTCCGCGGGGAGTAGGGGGCGAAGGCAACCGGAGGGACTGGGTAAGCCCCCGGTTACAATACAAACCAAAAAAATACCGAAGAACTAAACCCAACATAAAATAAACCCCAAAAGTCCTCCAAATCATTAAACACACGCCAAAATCTTAAAAAAGATCCAATTTCATTTTTATCTAAATCTTATCCCATTGTATAGAATCTAGCCCCATTTTGCTTCCTCATAGAGGAAGCTTTGTTTTCGTGAAATTTTTTTTTTCGAGATTTTCATGTTAACATACTTAGAATCACCTAAAACGTCGAGAAAAGTGGTCTAGAAAATATGTCTGTATGTGTGTATGTGTGTGTGTGTGTGTGTGTGTGTGTGTGTGTGTGTGTGTGTGTGTATGTATGTATGGTCCAGGCACCGAACATTCAATTGTTCATAACTCAGGAATGGCATGATGGATCGAGCTAAAAATTGGCACGCAAGTAGAGTATTAAATCCTCTGTAATTCACATATTTAAAAAATTAAATATATCCATGTATACAAATTTTATCGAATTTTAAATTTTTCAAAAAAATGGCGTGATCGCTCTAACTTTCGTAAAAGTTCGACGATTCAGCTATATACTTCATCATAAATAAAGACACGGTTAATGTTGTTTGGTATTGAATTTCAGCGAAATCGGTAAAGCGGTTCCGGTTTTATAGAATTTTGAATTTTTCGAAAAAAATAAATTTTGCTCTAAATCACGTCGAATCTCATCAAATGAACCAAAATATTCAACAGTCAAAAAATAACATACAGCGCTGCCACGTATAAAATTTGGTGACGATCGGTAAAGTCGTTCGGATTTTACGCTGTTATGAATTTTTTTTTAAATTAAGATTTTCGTTGTAACTTATGGAAAAGTTATTAAAGTAAGTCAAAACTTTGTATCTATTCAAAATTAGATGTAACGGTGTTTGTAACGGAGTTTTCTTTTGTTTTATTGTATAGAATCAGACACAAAAACAAAAGAATGTACAAAAGAAATTGTAAACAACAGGAAAAGAACACTTAGAACAAAAGAGAGTAATTAAAACACAAAAGTAAAGCCAATACAAATGTAAGCAACAAAGCGCACACCTTTTGCATTATATAGAATCATTGAAATACCCCTACGATGCGGAGCATCGTTCTGAAAGAGGGGGTGTGTAACGGTCGCATAGCGCTATCGCTCCCCCGAACCGTGAGACCGCTTACCTCAGCAGTCCCACCGTATCGACCGAGCACCGCGCAGCCACCGAGCGCGCGACGGCCGCCCTTATCAGCGCGCCTTGATACATCACGGGGACCAAGGGCCCCGAGAGCGTAGGAGAACTCCTCAGTTTGTTGTACGCCACCAGGGCGAAAACCCCTTGCCCGAGACGTTCCCGCTAAAACCTAACTTTATTTCCCCAACAGATATTTACATTAATTCTCATAATCATTTACTCAAAGATTCCGTTCATTCTTATTATTCCCATTCGTTCTATACTTTCGTTCCAATATCTTATAATTAAAACTAACTTACTTACCTTTAACTAAAGAAAAAAAACATCCATCAGGGCTCGACGTTCGCTGTTCCCCGCGAGATCGAGATTCGTTCAAACGAACCTCAATACTCAAGTCGGTAGAACATCGGGAACGTCGAGCTTTGTTAAAACTATTATACTTTAAGAATTATAACACTCGAGCGTTGCGCCAACGGCGTCGCGGCGATTGGCTCGCCGGTCGGCCCGCGCCGCCGCACCGCCTCGCTCACGATTGTCTCGCCGGTCGGACCGCGCCGCCGCGGCCGCCTCGCTCGTGATTGCCGCACCGCTCGACCCCTGATGGGTATACGAGGAGAGCGCTGCGCGCTCTCCGATCAGTTCTGGCTCGATCTCCGACGAGAGAGGACCCTGTCTCTCCACGTCTCTACTTCACTCCACCACGGCCACGGAATTCCAACATTGAGGACTCCGGCCACCATAAAAATTACTTCTTTTAAGAACTCTGTATTTCTCCAGTACTTTCTAGAACTACAACTCTTTCGCAAGAATCCATCGGGTAGCTCGGTCCTTCGAGCTCCGATTCGTCATCTCACCTTTCGCTTATTCTTTTTCTTTTTATTCTTTTTTTCTCTTTCCGTTTAAATCGGATGCTCGGTCCTTCGAGCTCCGATTCGTCATCTCACCTTTCGCTTATTCTTTTTCTTTTTATTCTTTTTTTCTCTTTCCGTTTAAATCGGATGCTCGGTCCTTCGAGCTCCGATTCGGGTAGTGATCTTCGTCGTCACCTCTCGGGACGCCCGCCGCGTCGTGCTCCCCAGAGGCCGTGTTCGTTTCCATCCTTTCGGATGCTTGCTCTTCGAGCTCCGTCGATTCGGGACGCCCGCCGTGTCGCCCTCTCACCGAGTATTTCTGCTTCGCGCTTTCGGATGCTCGCTACTCGAGCTCTGTCATTTTATATCTCTCGAGACGCCCGTCATGTCGTGCTCTCCAGAGATCCTCCGCTTCGCGTCTTCACTACCTTTCGGGACGCCCGCCGCGTCGTGCTCCCCAAAGGGTTCCTGCGTTTCGCCTCCGACCCTCGCCTCCTCGAGCTCTTGCGCCCCTAACCTATCAGTCGCCGCTTTAAACTCTCCGCGGAAGCACGTCCTCGTGCTCCGCAAACGCTGGCCGCACGGAATATTTCGTGCTCGACCCGGGAAGCCCGCCTTTCGTGCTCCTGCCTCGATGCACGCAGCAATCGTGCACCAGCCGATCCCCTAAATCCTCTATTTTCATTTCGTCTTTCTGGATGCCGAAGCGATCCAGCCGTGCTCGCTACGTACGTCACGGAGTACATATTAGTCTCGCCCGCGCCTTACACCATCGAGTCGTCGTTCAACAGCATCAGCAGCAGATAGATCGACTCTATCAACAACCAATCGACGAACAGGAGATCACCCGAATTCTCGCCGAGGTTACGCCGCCAGAACTCGTCCAACCTCTTCCTCCCTCATCTGAGAAATCCCAACTCCCGGCCATCCACTACACGGCTCCGCAGCCTCTACCCCCTGCCCGACCAATCTCCTCAAATACTTATACGCGCCTCATCCAAAGGATCCTCGCCGAAAAGCGAAGAAGCTCTCCTTTTCCCCGAGCCCACCAAACTACCCGACATCCTCGAAATCAATCTCTCTCCTCAAGAAGAAACCGAGATCCTCGACTCTCCCCTCTCACCCTAAACCTCGCCTAAAACATCAATCGGTCCTTTTCAGGACCAACGAAACTTTCAAACGTACGACAAACTCTCCAGAGTTGTCAAGTTCTTCCTCGACCACCTACGCATTCATCTCGTCAATCATAATTACTCTCTTTGGTAAACCAGTTTCTCTATTCATCAAACCGCATTCATTCTTTCGGCATCCTCCAACATTTGATCCGTTACATCATCATGGAAAAAAGAGCATCAAGGAGGTTAGCGAACAAGATCTTGCAATAGCGATGTCACCAGAAAACCAAATTGCTAACCTTACTGCCAAAGAAGTAGAATCCGAAACATCGAGCAGTATAGAACGTAAACCACCTCATAAAAAACAATCCATCGAACATCCCAATACTTTGAAAGAGCTCGAAGACGCAAGACAGACCAACTCCCAACTCGTGTCCTTAGTAAACAAATAGGCGGCCGAGGGACCTGCATTGAAAGATAGAGCAATAGAAGAAGTAGAATATCGAGACGCAGGGATTAGACAATTGCAACGAAGATACAACGCTCGGAGGAGGAAACCGAACAACAAAACAAGCAGATGGCTCAATCCACTATCGAGAGACTAGGACTCGAAAGGGACTTGCTGAAATTAAAAACCGAACTAACGAATTTACAGAAAAAACACGATCTTAACTTAGCGTTCGAAGAACAAACAAATCACGCGCCCGCGGAAATCATCCGTATACTTGAAAATCGAAATTCGCAGCTCGAGAGTCAATTCAGAGAAACCTTTCAAGAAAAGGACGTAGAAATCGCGAAAAAACACGACGAAATACGCGGACTAGGACAGACTTTACAGCATATTCGGAACGAAAAGCAAGTATCAGACATTGAACATTTTAAACAAACAACCGAGCTAGTAAACTTGACAGACCGACTAAACGCTGTTAACATCCAAATCCAAACCTACCGGGAACAAATCGAAATTCTGGAAAGTACGAATTTCTCACTACGATCCCAGATAGTAACCCAGCAAGAGTATCTCGATAAAGAATCCATCGAAATACAAGACCATTCAAAGCACTTCAAGAACAAAACGCTGAGACCCAAAAGCAACTAATTGACGATATAAAAAAGAATTACGACGCTCAATCCGAACAACGATTATGAGAAAAAGTAGAGGAACTCAAGAGAACTGAAGAAAAATAAAAATACGAATTTCAGCAGGCTCTCGTGCAAGAAAAAGTATTGCTCCAACAGTCGACAGCAGCGTCGCAAATCGGGGTTGAGCAAAAGGATCAGCAGATTAGAGATTTGTGCTCCGAAATAAACAATTTGAAACAGTCTCACTGACTAGAAATGGCAACTCACACAATGACTGAGGTCCAACAGAACTGCTACGAAACAGAAAAACTGAGGGAGGAAAATTCTCAGCTTTGAGAACAACTAAATCAAGTCCGAAACCAGATGGGTACTATGGAGGCCATGATGGAAAGACTATCGAGGGCAAGAGAACCGCAGCGTAACGAAAGTCGTCATGAAAACCACAGGAGACCGCCGAATCAAGGAAATCACGGCCAAAATAGACCGCAATCGGGAGGAGATCCAGGAGACGAAGATCCTGACGGCTTCGGTGATGACGACGAGAGCGGATTTAACAACAGAAGAAACGACCCGTTCAGGCGACAGAGGGAATTTCCACCTCAGGATTAGCTTCCGAACGAAAACGCACCAGCAAAGGAAACTATAGATATAGTGCCTGTCTTCACTGGAGATACAGCAGAGGGAGCGGTGAACATCTCGGAATGGATATCGAAAGTCGACCGAGCACGTCACTGGACAATACCATGGCAATACGGGCTTCTGTTGGAAACAATACTAACAATGAAAGTCAAAGGAAGAGCACAAAGCTGCATATCCAACGTAGGCATCAGCACGTACGACCAACTAAAGGATGTGTTGGTGAAACGAGTCAACCCGATGAAATCGTCCTTGCTGCTCATGAACGAGATGACAGCATGAGTCCACATTCAGGGGAAAATCCAGGAACACAACACCAGATTTCGTAAAATGTATACATCTTGGCTAAACGCGAAACGGCTCGAACTAAAACAAGCTCACCAAACAGACGAAGCAATCACCATTTACTTGCAGATATCCGACAAGGACATTGTACAGACGTACCTACAAAATCTCAAGGAAGACATGCGAGCATATCTCCGAACAAAAGACATCTACTCGCTCGCGCAGGCAGAAACGACTGCTCAGGAACTCGAAGAGTTAAAAAGAAGCATTCAGATATAACGTGGAATGTTTCAAGAGTCTCACCATCAACGGAGGCCGGACCAGTCGAGATCCTCACAAGGACAATCGAAACCCCATAATAAGCAGGAGAAGCTTCTTCTCCATGAACAAACCAAACGTTCACCATACTAAGCGTGAATGTTCCGATGAAGAGGAAGAAAAGCAGGTGCAGATGACGGAAGAAGAACAACAGTATCAAACCGACATCAGACAGTACGATCTCGATTCAATAAACACTATGGATCAGATGAGAGAGGCATTCGAGTACGTCATGGTCATGAATTACCCAGATCGAGAATGCACTTACTGCAATCGGCAAGGACACACCGAGATGTACGGCAACCAGAAAAAGAAGGATAAAGGCATTCCGAGCCCATTCAACAAAAAACGCGGACAGAAAAAGAAGTCTCGAAAGGAGGATCCAAATTTTCAGCAAAGCCAGAATCAGAAGAGACCTCCTCAACCGAAAGTGAATGTGACGAACGAAGAGAAAGAAAACACAAGCGACGACGAGAGCATTCACGACGAGAATACATCTCAACAATAGATAAAGGACATTTATTTACGAAAAAATTCGACTTCGACCGAACGACATTCAAAAATTTAACAACCCTTATACAGTGTGACAATTTGCGGGTGGCCACCCGCAAATTGCGGATTAACTTCAGTTGGTTTAAGGTACGGTTCTTTAATGATTTTTTCTGAACTTTCGTATGATAATGGCGTTTTTTTGCTTAAGTGAATAGTTTTTAAGGTAGAAAATTATCTAACTCGGAAAATTTCCGAAATTATGTTTCGATCACAAATTCGGAAAGATCATAAAATTCTTGATACAAAAGTATGGTCAATTCTCCATTTCGAGCGATTTTCGCGAAGGAAATGAATTTTTAAGTCGGTGCACCAAGCAACCGCACGAAAAAACAAACAATCAACAAAAAACAACAACAAAAAAACTCGCCCTTCGCGGGAGGCGGGAAAAGAACAATAACAATGGCGAGAAACCGAAAATAGAAAAGTAAAGAAGAACGAAAAGAGAATAGAAAACGAACGCAGAAAAGAAATGAAGAGAGAAAGAAGCACGCAAAGAATTACCCCCGACGTCTTTGAAGCGTTTCGCGGGGCATGGATAGGGCCAGTGTGGTTTGTAAAAGAAAACAAAAAAACACGCGAAGCGCTCGGTCGGATATGCGCTCGCATCAGACAAGATTTTATCCCCCCTCTGGTTGGATCCGACGGAAAGCCTGACTCGGGTTTACTTGGTTTATTGGCCTCGAAAATATCGCGGCGCAAATTTCGCGGTTAATTATTACCGTAAGTTATCGGCGCGCTTATCCGTGCAACCGACCCGACAGTGAAAGTGTATTAAGACTCCACTCGTCCGAAGCCAATTGTCCGAATATTAAATAATTCTGCGCTTCCCGCTTGTTGTAAAAAAAAAGAATGATCCGAATTCCTCCCGCATGGCGGGATAAGGCAAAAGAGTCAGCCGGACGACAAACTTGGTAAGATCCTCATCCTCGGCCAGAGATCAACCTTATCGCGTGCAAGGAAAATTCCGGTAGTTTTGAAATTAAGCGGGATTGAGTTAAATTAACCAAATTTTGGTAGTTTCCGCTCCCGGACGGCCCATGCTTTCTAGTGAATATTTTGTTTACGCTTCTTTGTCGTGAAAAGTACCACGATTATTTCCCTCCATGCTTATCACGAGGCTCATTAGGGAGTCTAACTCGATCGGCCCTCTCCCCCCCTTGGAAATAGTATGCGGGATTTGTAAAACAGAGATCTCTCCGGGGGAGGTAGAGCTCGGTAGATCTCTATTGGTTCTTTAATTTATTTTGATTCTATTTTATTCGCTTCCCGCAAAAATCCGTGTGAAGTTAGGAGCTGACCGACGATCCTGCGTGTTACTAAAACGCACTTCGTAACGCGGGAATGTTAATTAGATGGGGAAATAAAATAGAGAGAGAATAAATAAACAAAAATAGTACAGAACAGAGACAGTGAGGAATAGTAGAGGGTAGTAAGGAGTAGTCAAAAGTAAAAGAGCGCGTCGGGCAATACAAAAAAAAACAAAAATATATTACCAATGAAAAATCAAATATGTCCAAAATATTGAGACGTAATAATGACGAAACAGATAAGTTAAATTTATAATTTAAATCCCCAATGTTCAGGATAGTGGTCGCCCGGCGCTATCCAGCTGCACGGCCGCCACGGGCGGAAGGAGTCCAGTCAAATGGGACGAACACAAAAAAAAACAGTCAACACGGTCAAAGAAATAAAAATAAAAATACGGAAAAAGGAATTCAAATCGAAACTCCCGAAACGCGGGATGCATCAAAAATAAATAAAAGAAACAAAATTGTCAAATAGATAAAGTCAGAAGTCGTCAAAAATAAAATAAAATCGGAGAGCCAAAGAAAACTAAATACGTCGTATTATAAATTGATTAAAGTCCGAAGACGGTCAAAAGTGAATAAAACCGTGAAGTCAAACTAAAGAAAATTGAAGTCCAGAAAAATAAAAATAACCCAAAAAAACTAGGAGTCAAAAGATAAGATAAGAAAACACTCAAATAAATAAATAACACACGTCAATAAATAAAATAATAGTCAAACCGTCAAACAATAATAAATAAAATAAATTAGACAAGTCAAAAAGGACAAAACAGACACACACAATTAAATCGGGCGAGAGAGAGAGCTCGACCACCGAAGTCCAACGTC
Organism: Pimpla rufipes; assembly: GCA_963932165.1. Taxonomy (NCBI): domain Eukaryota; kingdom Metazoa; phylum Arthropoda; class Insecta; order Hymenoptera; family Ichneumonidae; genus Pimpla; species Pimpla rufipes. Next base: position 4,534,350 of record OZ010641.1, read on the forward strand.
GGACTCCTCCGCCCCGACACAAAAATTCAAATAAGTCCTCACAATTATTGGACAATATTTCCGCCGTACGCGGAGAATATTTCCCTCGAGTCAAGATTCCGGGTACCTCGGATCTCGGCTCGGTGCCCCAACGATCGGTCTACGGGCGAGGACGGACACACAAGACAAACGTAAACAATAGGTGCGAGGATACCGCCGACTCGCGCTCGGTCGCCAAGGCCAATGTAACCGCCACGCGGCTTGACGCGCGCGGGATTCGACCGAGACAACGGACTATATCTCAGGCAAATGAAATTAAATATCACGCGAGAACCTCAGTGTTGAATATTTCAAATTATACCGCTCCCGTGAAGCGGGATAGAATCAATCAAAGTTTTTAATCCCTAATGTTCAAAATAATCGAATTCTTCAAATCTACAATTACAAAAAAAAACTAAATTAACAAATCAATTAAAACCAAATTTTCAAATCAATTAAAATGAATAAATTAAATTTCCAAAAAAAAACAAAAACTAAATATGAATCAAATATTATTAATTATCGTGTTATTTCAATTTTATTATTTACTTTTATCAAAAATGCAAAAAAAACCACGGATTTCCAATTTTCAATTAACGAAAAAAACAATTTTCAATTCTGAAAAACCAAAAACCAAATAGAAATTATGTCCAACAAAAATATTGTTCTGAATTATTATTTTCAATTATTTATTTTCAATAATTATTTCAATTATTATTTCAATTTAATTCAATTATTTATTTTTCAAAAATGCAAAAAAAAACAACCATGAGATCGCCAAACTCGGGCCCCACGTTGGGCGCCAAATTTGTAGTAGCTTTTCCCAAGTTATTTTAAAAAAACACAAGCTCTACAAAGCTAAAGTCCGGCGAGCTCTTCCCTTTATTTTCCCATGGGCGCCAGGCGCTTTCGCGCCGGGAAGAACTCGCGTTATTGACGGACCAAGCTGCGTTTGCCAGACTAGCCGCAGCCGTCAAAATTGTAGAGTGGCGGGATTCATGAGTCGGCGATCTCGGGATGGTCAAATAATAAATAATAATTCATTTAGGATTCAAATGTGCGGGAATTAACAATGAAATTTATTTAAGACATTAACAAACAAAGAAGATCAATTAAATTAGGATTCCCGCAACTGCATGTGGTAGAACAAAATATTAATTATTTCCCGTGTCCGTCGCTCGGCGTCAAACACGCCGGACCTCGCAAGGTCGCGAGTCACCGCGCACGCCGCGGCCCTCGCCACACACACACTCACGCTCACACTCGCGGCGGAACGGGAGACGATCGCGAATAACGGACAAGTGAAACAGACAGATCGAACAGAAAAATAGAAAAATATAAAGGCGCATCGTCCCCGTTCTCGCACACCGATTCTACGGTTTTACGTCCCGACCGGTAACAAAATATACCAGCCGAGACGGGCGACTTCCCGCGACCGTACGACCGTTCGCGTGGTCGTTTTCACGCGCGTGATTTACCGCAGGACCGCCCGGTCGCGCAGGCCTCTCCCGGCGTGTCTCGCGCTGTCCCGGCTGACTAATTTTCCGATCCCGATCCTCGTGGGCGGGATGCGGAAATCGGCGCCCGGGCGCGAGGGTCTCAGCGCGGCGGACGACGTGCGAGAGACCTGTCGACACGGCCGTCGCGTACCTTCGCTTCAATTTTATATTATTATTTACCGCGGGCTTTGCAAGACCCGCGGTGGCGGTTGGTCAGAAGGACCGGCAAAGGGACGACAAACGAATAAAAATTAACGTGACGCCGCGCGGCGGGGCTCACCCGTCGCTACAAAATCTTCTGGCGTCGAGTCCAACGTCCGCGGGATGTTCGGCGGAAAATCGCTGTCGTTGATCCAATTTCGGGCTCCTGTCGCTACGCTCGGGCTTCACGCGTGCTCGCTCCAGCTCGTCGCTCGACGATTCCTCGGGAAGTGCCCCGAGGTCTCGCTCGCACGCACGCACGGGGCGAATAATCCCCTCCCCGCCTAACTACGCTGACCGGCAAGCAGGCGGCCAACTCTGCGCTGCCGGGCAGCCGTCCGATCTCGGCGACGAAGATCGGTCGCGCCACAGTTGGCGTTAGTGGCGCGAGTTACGGACGACTCCGCTTCTCTAGGCGGCGGCGGCGGCGGCGGCGGCGGCGGGAAGTCCAACTACGCCGAGCGTCCAGGGACGTAGCGACAGGGCTGCTGCGGCGTTCCAACGTTGTTCCTCTCCCGCGCAGACTCGTCGGTACGGGTTCACCCCGGCGACGGCGTCAATTCCCGGCGAAATTATAAAATAAACGGGAACATAAAATAATAATTAGGGAAAAATAAATATTTAATAAATTATGGCCCTGCGGATCGGTCGTGGAGTCGTCGAGCGGCTGAGCTGGGCGTTGGTTTAGAGGCACGGAATTTTCCCGTGTTACACTCTCAACTTGATCTCAACTTGTTCTCAACATATTCTCAACTTATTCTCAACTACCACCGAACTGTGACAATATTCGAGAATGTTATCTTGGGGATGCCGATTGAATTGAGGAATGATTCATTTCCTTAATAATCGAGTCGTGATAGACTTGCAAAACCGTCGAATCGACAAGTAACTTTTTCGGAACGTCCGTTCGCATTACGAAATACAAATCGACGCTGGCGGGCTTGCCGAGGTGACCCTGAATTCGTTCTTCACTCGACCAAACTGCCAAACGTACTCTTAACATACCCTCAACATAACCACGACTTTCTCTCAACTTGTTTTCAACTTATTTTTAACTTACTCTCAACTTGCACCGAACTGTGAGAATATTGGAGAATGTTTTCTTGGAGATGCCGATTGAATTGAGGAATTATTCATTTCCTTAATAATCGAGTTGTGATAGACTTGTGAAATCGTCGAACCGACAAGTTACTTTTTCAGAACGTCCAATCGCATTACGAAATACAAATCGACGCTGGCGTACTTGCAGAGGCGATCTGAATTTCGTTCTTCACTCGGTCGAATTGTTTAACGCACTGTCAACATATTCTTAACATACTCGTAACTCTCTCTCAATTTATTCTCAACTTGCTCTCAACTGTACTTGCACTGAACTGTCAGAAAGCTCGAGAACGTTATCTTCCAGATGTCGATTGAACTGGTTAATTACTTATTTGCATTAGTGGTCGAGTCGTGTTAAACTTGAAAATCCGTGGAACCTTCGAGTAACTTGTTCTATCATCCGGTCGAATTAATGATGCTTGGGAACTTGCAAAGTTCCAGATTAACTATTCCTTTCTCACGTCTATCTAATAAACTTCCACTGAACCCTGTTAATTTTCTCGTAATCTACTCTCAAATTACTCTTAACTCCCCCTTAGCTTGCACACAATTATGATCAAATTCGACAAAAATATTTCGTGTTGTCTCATTTATCTCTGCTTGAAAAATCTTACGATTAAGTTGAGCATCTGGATATTTTAGGTTTTTGTTTGAAACATGATGTCGAGATTTAACAGTGTCTTGTGATATTTTGCCCATGAGGGTGGAAGTTGGCACTAAGACGAGTATTGTTCTGATGAACCTGAGAGAGTCGAATCACATTTGTTTTATATTTCCGCCGTTGTTCGTATGTTATTTGAAGGCAGCTGCTAAAAAAAGCATGGAGGCTAGGCGGCTTCGTATGCACACCGCTCTGATTCGTGCTAATAACAATTTTTCGGCAGCCGACAGAATATACCGAGAACTTTACAACGAAGCCCCACCCTCCCGGCAAAGTTTTCGACGGCTCCACCAAACAATATTGTTGCACGGGCTCCTTATCGCTCCTAGGCCCCCACGACCAAGACCTGTTAGTGTGGAACGATGTGAAGAAATTTTGCATTGTATAGAGTTAAACCCTGTACAGAGTGCAAGGCACCTAGCTGCGGATTGTGGTAAATATTGGAATACTTCAACCCATTATTAAACCGGTGGATGTATTTGCAAAATTTATGAGTATTCCTGGCTGGCTTTTCTTTTTCTTTACTCTGAGTGCGCATAATCGTCCATATATAACTTTTTATTGAAAAATGTATGTGTGACTTTGCTAGTTTTAAACGTCCTATCGTACTTAACGATATTTAACTATTATTGACGTTTTTTGCATAGTACAAGTTATTTTATGATAGATAGCAATGTATTTTTTGCATGAAGTTGTATGAAATTAATTTATTTGTAGGCATGAATCGAGAAACAGTGCGAAAAATTGTACGTTGGGTCAATTTTCCGTACAAACTTACCAGTCAGCAACAGTTGCTGCTGGGGGACTACGAAAAGAGATTGGATTTTTGCCTCTGGGACGTGGAAAAAATATACGACGACGTGGACTTTTTAAAAAAAGTCATGTTCACCGACGAGTGTACGTTCACCAATCGTGGCATTTCCAATCATCAGAATAGCAGGAAATGGGCCCCAGAAAATCCCCACTTTACCGTTCACGTGCCTATGCAGCATCGATGGAAAATCAATGTCTGGGTCGGAATTCTATGGGACCGGATCCTTGGTCCTTTTTTTATCGATGGGAACCTGAATAGTGCCGCGTATTCAGCGTTTCTGAAGAACGAAGTCATTGATTTATTGGCAACGATCCCTCAAGAAGTACGGAATGTCATGTGGTGGCAGCAAGATGGCCATCCTGCCCACACAGCTATAATGGTACGTCGCATTTTGGATCGCCAGTATCCAGAGCGATGGATCGGGTTAGGCGGGCCGATTCCCTGGCCGCCAAGGTCTCCCGATCTTACACCCCTAGATTTTTTCTTGTGGTGTACGCTTAAAAACGCTGTGTACAAGACTCCACCAACCACGGAAGAAGACATGCGAACGAGAATCATCGCGGCTTGTCAAGCAATTACCCTCCGAACTTTACGTAAGGTGCGACAAAATTTCCGCCGCCGCATGGAGTGTTGCATTAACGAGGAAGGTGCTCATATTGAGCACCTTATTAAGCATTGGAACCCCGAATGATTCGATGTAATTTGTATTAAAAAGTCGTGTTGATACATATCAAGTGACAGCTATTAATAAGGTTACATTTTATAAGCACAGTAATTATTATTTTGATTATGATAAACAGTCATATTTCCAATAACTATAAAATTGTTACCGCGAATACATAATAGTTACTTATAACCATGAAAAATAATCGCTTGGATCCAAAACTGTTTTCTGTCACTTTATGGGTAACAGGACTAACAGGATTTTTCTCGATTTGTCTATGTTATTCGCGGATAGTCTCAGTGCGTCAAGAGTAGCTTGCGGGAGCCTCTTGTGTATTCCTATTTCCCATGTATTTCCTATTTTTTCTAAATTACGCAAATACTTTACTAACACGATTAATACATCGATTCTCAGTGTTCCTTTCTTTAATATAGCTTATGTCTTATAAGACCGAATATTTCGTATTTTTTTAAGCAATCAATTGGTCGCTATCAAGATAACCAAAATGCTTGGGCATTTTTTTAGCTTCAAAACGATAACTTACTAATTGCTGTGAAGAAACACAAAAATAGAGGCAACTATTCCATTATATTTGCCAAATTTTATACATTTTAACGGCAATTCTCGGAAAATGTCGACAATTATATTATTGACAAGATATTTCGTTGTATAAACGTTGCTGAAAAAGAAATCATATTAAAATGGTAAAAAATGTCAACTTGGTTGTCCCACGAAACAAAGTCGCAAAAAATCGACACGTATTACCGTCCTTCCGAAGCGCTCATAGTTTCAAGGAGTAGAAACGTATCAACTGTTTTTCAAGCAAACTTATAACGGGAAATCCCAGATTGTACGAGAGAAAAATCCAGAATGACAACTGATATCTGTAAGTAAAAAATTATTCGTGTATAAAAAATATCTAGCGTCGGAATTTAAATTAACATTACAGGGACAAACGACAAAGTATGGCGCCTTATCGAGATGAGGTTGCACTGTAATTGGATCTTTTTGGATCCAGAACGTTTCACTACAGCATGGAGGTAACCTAATCTTTGTATATTAACAGTCCTGTGGATATTCAGCACTTTTCGAGCTTTTAAGAAAACTAGAGATACTTCTTATAGTGTTAACTACATTTCTTAATTCTCGGTAAAGTCAAACGAAGAAATTTGATATTCAGATTTCGACTCTATTGAAGATCGCGTATGAACACGACGATTGTCGTAATAACATAAAAATTGTAGACATTTTTTAAGAGTCGTAGCAGCAGGTCTTCCCGATGGTTTCACGGCAACAATGTGCAGCGAGAAGTGGCAGGAGCTGAATGTCAAAACTAATGAACGTATAAGTAAGAATAATACCAATAAAAATCATTTTTATCCGCGGTTATCTTAATATTATTATCATTGAAGGTGTGTCTCAAGATGGGTCATAAGAATGTCAGCGGATATGACCTCATACTGAAACACCGCTATTTCTATCCATACATGCACCCAGTTCTGGAGATTACGACAAACAGGAGGTGGAAGGTCCGGTATTATTGAAAATACTGGGGTACTCCGAAAAACGCTCGTTCCATTGGTGTTTGTTTGTCGGCAAAACGTTCAATGTTATCTCCCGTTAATATGACTGTTATCTATTAATATGACTCAGACATTCAATAAATATAAATCAATGCTTCACAAATTTGTGCTATAAATTAAATTTATTTAACATTGTTATTAATTATTATTTAGTTATTGACATGCTTCCGGTGAAGTACGTGCTATTTCACTTCAGTGATGGCAAAATTATTTTTATGTTGGCATCGCTAAAGCATCCTAATGGTCATCGTAGCCGCAACATTGCCGCGGATTTCATTACAAATTCAAGTTAGTGCACGTCGCAAAACATCAAGAATTAGTTCTCGATTTAGAAGCAGCAATAACTGTTGTTTCTCTAAGAATAACCCCAAAAAATCTTGAGCAACGGATACACCAAAACATTAACTGTCAACTGCACTCACTGAAGAAAATACTAGATCTCTGAGACTAAACACACTATCAACTTTCACTCCATTAATGCTCAACTCTCAACATCCTCTTAATATACTCTTAAGTTTCTCTCAATTTATTCCCAACTTACTTTAAACCTTTACATATCTTATAATCTACTACACTGGATCCTGGAGATATGTAACAATTAAACATAAGGGCGAGGAAAATCGAATTTAATTTAATCAAACGCCAGTAGTGCACATCATATATTATTTTATTTGTAACGGTTGTACATCGCTAAAACTATTTTTGTTTGTTTGTTTTTTTTCAGCCGTCCTGACCGTGCAGCACAGATATGTCATTAAGCGCTGATATGCAGCGCTACTCATTTTTGGCATGGCGTGCTCCCAGACATAATCTGAAAAAGTAATAGCTAATTAGCATATTTATTTTAAGCGTGAGCATTCTAAATTTATAAATCGGATACTTACCTTCAACCGCGTCGTACGCTCTTGGCAGAATTTTTTTATATTTTCCGCGACCTGCCGGCGACATGTACACGAGATTTTCTTCGCCGATGACCAAGCGCATCAAGCGACACGCCAATTTGGATGATTGGCACCGGTATGCCTCCACGTAACGGGACAGATCATTTTTTTTAATGAATATCCCGCTGTCGGATATTAATTCGATCTGAAAAAGTATTAGAATTTAAGTTTATAGCCAGGTGTCTAATAATACGATAACGACTTATCGATTGATAGGTTTTTTTTATTTCTGATATTCTTAGAATTCCTGGAAAGGGATAAGTGCAACGATGAATAGTGCCAGTTCAAAATAAACGTTAACAACGTACCTTCATGGTTCCCGGTGCCAATGCCGAATGACGAATTCCTTCATCCATTGTGTGCTTGTCTCCTGTAAGTATACGCAATTAAATCGACCTAGTGTTACAAGATTTACTAAAATAATAATGAAAACCTGGTAATAACCTTTGTCATTGTCGACATTTTTGTCTTCCTCTTCGCTGCTCTTTTCTGCGTCGTCGTCCTCGCTTTCTTCGTTAGTTTTGTCGCCTCTTTCCTTTTCTTCGTCAGTGTCACTGCCGCTCTCACTGCCTTGGTCAGCGTTCTCCTCCGTTTCTTTTTTGTTGAAAACTGTTGTCCGCGCCAGCTTCTGTTCGTTCGTCACTGTCCTCGTTAGTCTGTTTCTTTCCGTCACTGTCGATGTTTCTCTTTCTTTATTCGTTCGAGTACTGTCTCAATTTTTTCGTCCATCTGTGAGCTTGTTCAATTTTGTTCTGTTAGTCAGTTGTCTGCGTTGTTTTCGTTTGTTTGTGAATACTTTCGTCAGTTTGTTTTTTGTCGTCAGGGTCTCCGCCTGTCTTCTTTTAATCGATCGAGTACTTTTGCTTCCTCATAGAGGAAGCTTTTGTTGCACCCCGGAATATTTAAATTCCATTTGGAAATTTCAGTTGCTCAATCGAACGCCCGGTCGGGGTGAACGATCGAGCGCGTGCCGGAATTCGCCGATGTCGAAATCGGGCGAATTGACACGAAATGCTTGCGCACCGATTTTCGGTGAATCGCAGCGATCCACTGCAATTCACCGACAGTCGAAGACCAGACTCGGAGCTGAGCAGTCAGGCTCCTCTTAGACTCGGGTACCCTCATGTTGTAAAACGAATAGAAACGATTAGTAACAAACTGAAACTGTAACTCAGAAATATCTTACTCTCAAATAAATTGTCTAATTGGTAAACCCGAGTTCGCGTGAGTCCAACTCTTTAATCGGCGAACGATCCCGAATAAACAACAATTACCCTTCGACTCGTAACCTGATCAATTACCGAGTCGCCGGGCACAACATTTTGGTGGCAGCGGTGGGATCTGCCGTAAGCGAACCGGACACGCCACGAGGATAATCTTGAGGCGAAAGATCTCGTGTCGGGGGGCCACATTTCCCTCGCACGAAAATAAAACCCAGAGTCAAACCCGACACGCAGACGTTGGGGCAAAGGACCTGGTGCGGTTTGACACGCAGTCGTCAGACCGTCAGACGATCGAGAGCGCGACCAGGAGGACGCGACCGATACGCTCGTTGGCCGAGGACCGCCGGCGACGAGAGCTACCGACGGACGAGGATAAAGGGTCGACCACGCCGAAGAGGACGATCGGGCCGACCAAGGACATCCAGACGCCGCAGCCAGGAGTCAACGTCCAGGCCAACACGGCACCGAGGACGACAGCCCTGACGACCAACAGCGCCATGGCAGGGATGCTAATTCTGTAAGTGGCGATTGTTACGTACATGTGCTAGGGTTTTTTTTTGTGTAAAAAAAAAATATATATATATACCAGAGCCAAAAAAGGGGAAAAATTCTCGAACGAAAAAAAAAAAAAAAAAAATAAATCGCGTAAACCCGTGGGACTGAGCCCGCGAGCCCAGATCTCTCGTTAATAAAAACCGAGACCCTTACTTGTGAATCCAAATAAGTTTGTAGCAACTTACGCGGATTCACAGTATTAATTCGCGAAAGACAGGAGGCCAGGCTAACACCAACCACTGTCCATCACAACTAAAATAAAAATAAAATAAACGCGAGGGGAAGCGCGGGTAATCCCGGGGGGCCAACACATGCCCGGAGGTCGTGCCTCGTTGCCAAAAAGGAGGGCGAATTCGGAGGACTCGACCTTGCCGGCTGAGCCCGTTACCCCGACCACAGGGTTGGAGGCCGCGGTCCACGACATCACTTTCCGGACCCGGCGGGCCCTGCTGGAAAACTCGCCGACAGGGCGACTACCAGCGGCCACAGAAGCAGCGCTAGCTGCTAGTTTGCGCGCGCCTTTCGGCGTCAACACCGTCCGGGATACCGCGTTCGGCGGCCCCGACGACAGCCTGATGGATCCCCGCAGGGATGATTCACGACGCGTAACCAACGCGATGGTCGATCAGGGCATCGAGGAGCTCCGCGCCCAGCTGGACACCACCAACCGGGGGGCTGCTGCGGGCGCTGCGGGGCCCTACCCTCAAGGGCCCGGTCGGTCAGAGGACGACGGAGACGACAGCTACCGTCTGGAGACGATGGAGGAGAGGCGGATCCGTGAAGAGCAAACGACGGTTCGGGAGGTCGATCCCCGGGCAAGCGCGCGGAGGAGGGTGGCGCAGGCCCTGCAGGGGATGAGGGGCGATGAGATAGACCTCATCTGCCGTCTGCAGGAGCAGATTGCCACCCTCACGGTTGAGCTACAAGCCCTAAGAGGGCAAATAGGGGGGCCCTCCCTCGCGGGGGGGGGGGGGGGGGGGGGGGAAATCCGCCGGGCGCTCCGGGAAATCCGCCGGGCGCCTCGGGTAACACGCCGGGCGCAACGGGTAATCCGCCGGTCCCGCCGAACAGGAACTCGCGGGGTTCCCCGGCCCAGAACGGCTGGGAGCCGCCGTACGGCTATCACCCGGACGCGCCAAACTACCCCCCAAGACGGGACGCGGACACGCTCGATTTGGGGCTGGCTTTAAAAAATATAAAGAGTTTCGATGGAAGCAAGCCCACGGAGCTCGACGGCTTCATCACCAGCTGCGAGACCGTGTTCGAGATGGTTTCTCCAAGCAGACACGGTATACTGCTGAAGCTTGTGCTGAGCAGCAAAATCGGTGGCCAAGCCACCCGTGAGCTCAAGCACAAAACCATAAATTCGGTGAGTGAGCTCAAAACCGAACTGGAATCCCTGTACGGGCAGCGCAAGTCCCTGGCCGCCCTACAGTTGGAGTTCAACGCCCTCCGCCACGGACAGGGCGAGGACATCGCCGCGTACGCAGCTCGGACAGAGAAACTCACGATCGAGGTGATCGAAAAACTCTGCGGTGTCGTCTCGTCTGAGCGCGACGCGCTGACTATCGAGGAAGTCACGCGGAAGTGCGGCCAGGCGAATTTCGAGAACGGCCTGCACGGGCAGGTCCAAATTCTCGTTCGCTCGCGAAATTTCGCCACACTGCACGAATCGATCGCCGGGGCGATCGAAATCAGCAACATGGTGCAGCCGAAAGGCGGCGCCGCCGGACAGAGTCACAACAACCGGCGATCAACAGCAGCTCCGGCGCAGGGGGCAAAGACCTGCTATAACTGCGGAAATGCGGGGCACCTGGCCCGAGACTGCACGCGGAAATCGGGCCGCGTGAGCCTGCCAATGGCCGGCTCAAACGATAAAAAAGAGCGATACGGCGGGCGACACCGCCGCTGACTTCGATATCGCTTGCCCTACTGCCGCTCGCGCGCTCTTGACCCTCAAGGCTGACACCGGAGCCCAATGCAGCATCGTTAAATACAGCTGCTTGAAGGCCGAGGCGCGAATCGCGGACAGCGACGCTGAGTTGCAAGGGGCAGGGGGGAGTAAATTTTCTCCTCTCTGCAAGGCCGAAATTACGCTGAAAATACCGAGAGTATCCGTGCAGCATTGGTTTTACGTCGTGCCGGACGACGTGCCGTTGGCTGTGCACGGGCTGCTGGGGATGGACTTCATTAAAAAACATAAGGCCGACATCCTCAGCGGCGAAACTTTTAAATTATTCGGCCACAGCATGCCGCTAATAGACGGACGCTCGAAACTAACGATTGCGCCTCGCTCGGAAAAAATAGCCTACGTCGCGACGACGAGTAAATACGTCGGTTTAGTCTCGCGTACGGAGGTGAGCAAAGGCGTGATACTCGGCGCGTGCTACACACCACCACGAGGGAATAGCTGTGTGGTGAGCCTCGCCAACACTACCGAGCACGAGGTGGTGATAGAGCGGCCGACGGTGATACTTGAGCCGGTCGGGATAACCGAAGCCGAGCTCGACGCGAACGCCAAGGCACTGCTCGTAAGCCCGGTGCAGGTGGAAAGGGGGGCTCAGCGATTGGAGCGATTGAAACAGGAGCTCAGCCTGAGTCACCTCAACAGCGAGGAACGAGACGAACTCCTGAAAATAGTCAATCGATATGAGCGGATTTTCCACTTAAAGGGAGACGTTCTGCCGTGCACGCACGCCGTGGAACACAACATCCCCCTAAAAAGCGGTGCGAGGCCGATAAAAGTGCCGCCGTATCGACTTCCAGAAATGCACAAACGGGAAGTCGAGCGGCAGATGGAGGAGATGCTGGCGGACGGAATAATCCAGCCGAGCCGCAGCCAGTGGAACGCTCCTCTGCTGGTAGTGGCCAAAAAACCCGACGCGGCGGGGGTGCAGCGAATGCGAGTAGTCGTAGACTTCCGTAAATTAAACGAAGTAACCGTCGGCGACTCGTATCCCCTGCCGAACATCACGGAAATACTTGATCAGCTGGGGAAAGCGCACTATTTTTCCACCCTCGACCTCGCCTCGGGGTTTCATCAAATCCCAATGGCGAGCGAGGATAAGGAAAAGACGGCCTTTTCGACGCCGAACGGGCATTTTGAGTACAATCGAATGCCCTTCGGGTTGAAAAACGCGCCCCCCACATTTCAGCGGCTGATGAATTCCGTTCTTGCCGGCATCCAGGGAATAAAATGTTACGTTTACCTGGACGACATCGTGGTATACGGAAAAAATCTGCGAGAGCACAACGAACGACTTGAGGAGGTTTTCCGGCGACTGAAAGAAGCGAACCTCTCTGTCCAGCCCGGGAAGTGTCAATTTCTGCGGAAGGAAACAACATACCTAGGACACATAATTTCCAAGGAAGGCGTGAGAGCAGATCCCGTCAAACTCGAAGCAGTCCGAAATTACCCGGTGCCGAGAAGCGTGAAGCAAGTACAGTCGTTTCTCGGGCTAGCCGGCTACTACCGAAAGTTCATAAAGAATTTCTCGGAAATTGCCAAACCACTGACGGAGCTGATAAAGAAAAACACCGTCTTCGAGTGGACGGCGGTACGAGATGCTGCGTTCGAAGAATTAAAAACAGCTCTGACCACGGCTCCAGTGCTACAATACCCGGACTTCGAGAAGCAATTCCTGGTAACGACCGACGCGTCAGGAAAGGCCATCGGGGCGATATTATCTCAGGGCAAGGTCGGCGAGGACCTGCCAATATGCTACGCGAGCCGCACGCTCTCGAAGGCGGAGTTAAATTACAGCACCACCGAGAGAGAGATGCTCGCGATAGTGTGGGCAATCGCGCAATTCCGTCCGTACATCTACGGTACACGGTTCAAGGTAATCACAGACCATCAGCCGCTCACCTGGTTGTTTAGTCAGAAAAACCCAGGTTCCCGGCTCATGAGATGGAAAATCAAATTGTCAGAGCACGAATTTGAGGTGGAATACAAAGCTGGAAAAAGAAATACCAACGCCGACGCGCTTAGCCGCATTTTTATCATGACCCGTGCGCGTGCGAGAGAGATGGAAGAAGCTAGCGCGCGAGAAGAAGCAAGCGCGCGAGAGAGAGAGAGAGAGCGCGAGAGGAGGCAAGCGCGAGAGTGAGAGAGAGGGAGAGTGTAGCGAGAACTCCAAGGTACTGCAGAAAGGTTCGGTGGGATAGAAAAAGGCGACGCAGAGACGAACACAGATAGACGGTTAGCAGTTGACTTTATTCGAAATTCGAGAGACTGACACGACGCTGACCGAACGATTGTTTTGGTGCAACTGACCGCTTGTCGTTTCGGAGCCGAGAGCGAAAGTATGTTTGAAAAGGCGTGTGAATATGTGTGAAAGTGTAAGTGTGTGTGTATGAGACTGTCGCGAGACGCCTATTGTCTCGCGGATGTAAACACAGCGAGTCAGCGTTCAAACTCAGCTGACGAGAGCGAATAATTCTAAGAATATTAAAGTCCGAAATTATAACTGCAGCGATGTCGAAGATTTGCCGGAACATTCCACCCGCCTTGGCAAGCTGGAAACTTGCCGAATAACTTGCTGTTAAATGTTCGACAGCGTACGATGAGTTCCTTCGCTGTCTTCTATTTGTAGTCCTCGTTCGTTGAGACCGGCAATAAGACGAGTTTAACGATCGGTCGCTTGTATACAGATTGTTGAGTCTGCACCGTGGCGACACGAACGAGATTGTCCTTGCCGGGATGAACGTCGATAACTCGACCGAGAGCCCATTTCGATGGTGGGTATCGTTCGTCCTTGACGAGAACGAGTGACCCGATCTTGAGCGAGTTGAAGTGCTTTTGCCACTTTGTTACGGTTTGGAGATGCTGTAAATATTCTGTGCTCCAGCGTTGCCAAAATTTCTCCAGTAACTGGCGTATCAGTTGCCAGCGAGAGAGACGAGAGCTTGGCAGATCGATTAGCGTGGGCTCCGGAATCGTGTTGAGTGCAGACCCGATAAGAAAATGACCCGGCGTGAGAGCTGACAAGTCCGTTGGGTCATCCGAGAGCGGGCATAGAGGCCGTGAATTTAGCACGGCTTCGATTTGTGAGAGTAACGTCGAGAATTCTTCGTACGTGAGCGCTGTATCGCCGATGACCCGCTTCAAATGGAATTTCACAGACTTAACTGCGGCTTCCCATTTTCCTCCGAAGTGTGGTGATGAAGGTGGATTGAACTTCCACAGCGTACCGTCACTCGCGAGGCTGTTAGCGAGAGCTGCGAATTCGTCCGAGGACGCTTGAAACAGCTTTCTCAGCTCCTTGTCTGCTCCGATAAGGTTCGTCCCGCAGTCACTGGCGAGTGTCTCACAGATTCCCCTTCGGCTTGTGAATCGTTTGTAGGCGGCGATAAATCCCTCGGTGGAATAATCGGTAGCTACCTCCAGATGCACGGCTGATGATGAGAGGCACACGAAGACGACGATGTACCCCTTGTACGACTTAGCGCCGCGACCTCGAAATGTGCGAAGCGTGAGAGGCCCAGCATAGTCGATTCCGGAATTAAGGAACGGACGCGCTCGAGTTGCGCGAGATTCTGGTAGCTGTCCCATTAACTGTTGTCCGAGAGCAGCTCGATACCGAGCACATTGCACGCAGCGATGGATGAATGCGCGGATCGGAACACGACCACCCACGATCCAATAGCGGCGTCGAAGATTGGCCAGTGTTGCTTGGGTTCCTCCGTGAAATGTGCGTCGATGAATGTCGTCGATGATGAGTGTCGAGAGCGCTGAGTCTCGAGGTAAAATAAAAGGATGCTTCTCATCGTGGTCGAGAAGCGAGTTTCGGAGTCGTCCGCCGACGCGCAATAATCCTGACGCGTCGACGAACGGCGTTAGTCTTACTAACGCGCTTGACCGCGAGATCTGTTTCCCGCGTATGAGCTGGTCGAGTTCGGTTTTAAAATACGCGTACTGAGTCCCTTTCACCCAAAATAACCGAGCGTCATCGAGTTCTTCTGGAGTCAGAGGCGACGATGGCGTTGCAGCGTTCTTTTCCCTTTTCATTTTCTTAATTGCACGGAAGACCCGTACAGTTACTCGTAACAGAGTTCTGAGACTCGAGAATCGGTAGATGGGTTCCCACAGTTCTGTCAGCGTGTCCTTGTTTGCTGTGTTGACCGGCGTTCTGCGAACCTCGAGAGTGATTTCCGTGTCGAGCGAGGGAGTCGACGACGGCCACGAAGCCGAGTGTTGCGAGAGCCACGCGGGGCCATTCCACCACAGAGTCTCATCCTTGAGTTGCCGAGGCGAGAGTCCTCGCGATGCACAGTCTGCGGGGTTCTCTCTCCCTGGGACGTGATGCCAATGCGAATTCGAGAGCTCTTGAATTTCGGTAACGCGATTCCGCACGTAATCAGCCCACCGACGAGCATCACCACGAATATACGCGAGCGCGACTGTGGAATCCGTCCACAGATGAATTGGAGCGTCGTCGAGATCGAGAGTCTTTCGTACGAGCGAGACCTGACGGACTAAGAGCTGCGCGGCGGATAGCTCGAGTCGAGGAATCGTCACTCGTTTGATCGGCGCGACACGAGTTTTTGCCGAGACGAGCGTTACACGAACGTCATCAAGGTCGCTGAGGACGCGTAAGTAAACCACAGCACCGAGCGCGGCCTGCGATGCGTCTGAGAAGCCGTGTAGCTCGACCGCGAGTGAGGAAGCGCGAGAGCCGAGCCACCGCGGCATTGAAAGTTCCGAGACTAGCCGAAGATCACTTTCGAAGCTTCTCCAGCGGTTTACGAGATCTTCGGGCATCGGTTCGTCCCAACCGAGCTTCAATGACCACAATTCTTGAATAAAGATTTTGCCGCGAACGACAACCGGAGCGATCCACCCGAGGGGATCGAACAATTGCGCGACGCGAGATAGCACGAGTCGTTTGCTGATGCGAGGTACAGGTTCGCAGCCGAGCGATGTAAACATAAATGAATCGGTTCGTGGTTGCCACAGGAGACCGAGAGCGCGAAAAATCGGGTCGGACTCGAGAGATATCGACGTTGAATGTCCACGCCTTTCTTGCGAGATATTTGCCAGCAATTCTTCTTCGTTGGCTGTCCATTTTTGTAATGGGAAACAGCCTGATTTGAAACACTCGTCGACTTGTCGAATTTTCTCTTGAGCTTCCGCAATGTCGTCGGCTCCCGAGAGCACGTCGTCGACGTAGAGTTCGCGTTGTATAACGTCCTTGGCGAGAGGAAAGCGCTCCTCCTCGTCGAGCGACAGTTGTCGAAGTGCGCGAATCGCGAGATACGGAGCACTTGCAAGCCCGTAGGTTACCGTGTTCAGATGATACGATCGCGGCGGAGACTCTTGATTCTCTCTCCACAAGATGCGCTGCAAATCCCAATCGTCTTGATGAACTCGGATTTGACGGTACATTTTTTCGATGTCTGCTGCGAACACGTACGAATACCGACGCCAGCGCGTTATCACGACGGCTAGATCGGTCTGAAGCTTCGGTCCAACGTACTGTAGATCGTTGACGGAAATTCCGAAATTCGTACGACATGAGCCGTTGAACACGACTCGTACCTTTGTTGTTGAGCTGCTCTCGCGCATGACGGCGTGATGTGGGAGGTAAAACACACGCCGTGGCGGCGAAGCAGAGTCCGGAACGAGAGTCATGTGACCGAGAGCTTCGTATTCGGCTAAAAAGTTCGAGTACGCGGTTTTCAACGAGAGGTCCGTCGCGAATCGTTTTTCTTGTCGCGAGAGCGTGAACAGAGCTGGTCGATAAGAGTCTCCGAGATCTTCAGGAAGGCGCTTGAGAGGAATTCTTACGATGTAGCGTCCTTCCCGCGAGCGAGTGTGCGTTTCGCAAAAATGCTGTTCGCACTGAGCTTCTTCTTCTGAGATTGGAGTCTTCGATGGTTCGAGAATTTCTTCTTGAACCCAGAAACGTTGGACGAGATCGAGAAGTTCGCGATCGACGGAACACTGTAGTCCTTGAGCAGGACGAGAGCCAACGTTCGAGCTCACTTCAGATGAAACGGAACCAGAGAGAATCCACCCGAGATCGGTTCGCTGAGCGATCGGGCTGCCTGGGCCTCCTCGTCGAAGCCCTTCTTCGAGAACCAAGCTGTAGACTTCCGCTCCAAGTATCATGTCGATCTGTGTTGCTGACGAGAACTCTGGATCAGCAAGCTCGAGATTTTGCAGATGAGGCCAAGGATTCTGAAGGACTCGAATCGGTGGTAGATAGGACGTTAGCCTCGCGAGCACATACGCATTCACCGAGAGCGTGAACGTTGGATTTACGCGCGAGACGATATCAAGGTTCATTATTCCTCGAGAGACAGTCGACCGTTGTGCTCCGATTCCGTTGATGGGAAGCGAGACTCGTTGACGGGGTAAATTTATTCGCTGCGCGAGAGATTCGGTTATAAACGAGACCTCGGATCCTTGATCGAGCAACGCTCGGACTTCGTATTGTTCGCCATAGCATGACGTGACCTTGACGAGAGCTGTAGCGAGCAACACCGGAGTATACTTTATTGCTGTTGCGAGCGCGATGTGATTCGAAGCCGACCCTCCCGCTAGAGGCTCATCGCGACGCGGAAGCGCGGACGCGGTTGTTTGGCTCCCGGGAGCGACGGTTACCGGTTGTGGCCTCTGGGTGACTGTTGGAGTTTGCTCGTTTGGCGGATTCGTTGCCCGATGGATTAGCGTGTGATGCGGATTGCCGCAGATGCGACAGCGCTTCGCCGATCGACAATTCCGAAATTGATGCGCTCCGAGACAGTTAAAACACAAGTTTTTCTGCTTCACGATGTCTTGTCTCTGCTCGAAACTTTTACCGCGAAAGTCTTGACACGCTGCGAGGTAATGCGCGCCACCGCACAACGAGCAGATGGCCACAACAGGTTTTGGCGCACCGACTGTAGAGTTCGGATTCGACACATTTTCGTTCGTCTGAGTCGCGGTAACTTGATGCGATTTCGCCGAAGTTTGGGTTTTTGCAACTGCAGGAGCATTCGCACGCGATTTTTTCGTCTCCGTGGTGGCACGCGCGACAGCTTCGAGCGCGTATACGCGGCTCATGATGAATGCTTCGACTTCCGCGAACGTCGCTGATGTTTTCTTAGCACTGATTTGCTTTTCCCAGTCGATAAGAGACTCTGAATCGAGTTTACGCGTGATCGTGTATACGAGGATGCAATCCCACGATTCAGTCGGACATTGGAGAGCTTTCAGAGCTCCGATCGCTTCTTTTACGTCACCGAGTAGTGTTTTAAGCTCGGATGCAGACTGCTGGTTCACCTTTTGAATCGAGAATAACGTTGAAAGATGTGTATCAATTAGCACTCGCTTATTCTCGTATCGGTCAACGAGAACTTTCCACGCACGTTCGAAGTTGTCCCCGGTAACGTCCATGTTCATCACGAGTTGTGCCGCTTCACTTGTCAAACTCATTTTAAGATATTGCATTTTTTCAACGTCCGATATCTCTTGATTCGAGTAGATCATGGATTTAAATAGATCGTAAAACTGCCTCCACTCACGGTACGAGCCCGAGAAACGCGGTAAATTTATACGCGGGAGCTGCCGAGAATTTGGCGCGAGATTGCTGGGTTGCATGGTCGTTTTGTTCTCTGACGATTGACCGGCTTGTTTCTGAAGTTCGTTAAGAAATGCGAGCATTTCGCCTTTCGCATCTGCATAGTCTTCTTCACATTCGGCATATATTGCATCGGTAAAATATGCCATTGATTTTCGCTCCTCGGGTTTCAATGTTAGCATCACCTCGTGATTGCTCTGAAACTTCTTCCAGTTTACGTCGAGAAGCTCAATTCTGGCTTGAATGTGCCCTGGAGTACGCTTCTTCAACTCAAATTTTTTCATATTCGTTACCGCTCGACAAATTGCTTGGTGAATCTCGGTTTGCTTCGCGATCACGGTTTCTACTGTAGCGGCCATAGTTCAATAGTTTTGTCACTGTTGGCATTTATTCACGAAAGCACAACACTGCCGAAGCGATTTCGTAACGATGACGGACCTTTTTTTCTACGAAAAACGCATGCACCCGTATCACGATCGCGCGCGAGAAAATCCACTGAGCGATGAAGCGCGCGAACGAGGATCCGTTATACGCATCACTGTGAGCGCGAGAGAGAAGGATAGAGTTCACCTTGTCAAGCGAGCGACGCTTGAGCGAGAGGACGCGGCCAGACGAACCGCGAGAGAATGCTACCGTTAGCGCTTGGCACCGCGCGTCACTTAATTTTTTTCGAGAGCGGTTTCCGCACTTTTCCCGCGTTGTTCACACCGAAGTTTCAACAGTATCCGGCATCGAAGGACCAAAAAATGTAGCGAGAACTCCAAGGTACTGTAGAAAGGTTCGGTGGGATAGAAAAAGGCGACGCAGAGACGAACACAGATAGACGGTTAGCAGTTGACTTTATTCGAAATTCGAGAGACTGACACGACGCTGACCGAACGATTGTTTTGGTGCAACTGACCGCTTGTCGTTTCGGAGCCGAGAGCGAAAGTATGTTTGAAAAGGCGTGTGAATATGTGTGAAAGTGTAAGTGTGTGTGTATGAGACTGTCGCGAGACGCCTATTGTCTCGCGCATGTAAACACAGCGAGTCAGCGTTCAAACTCAGCTGACGAGAGCGAATAATTCTAAGAATATTAAAGTCCGAAATTATAACTGCAGCGATGTCGAAGATTTGCCGGAACAGAGAGAGTCCAGACGCCCGACCGCCGGCAGGGCCCTTGCGACGAGGCAGCGGGGCCGAGCGGCCGGAGTGGGGACGGCGCGAAGACCCGCACAAAGCGGAGACCCGAGGAGACGGAGAGCGCTGCCGAGAAGGACAGCGCTATACCAGCCGTCGCGCACGGTCGCGCTCGCTCTACCGCTGGACTACAGGCGGGAGCGGGAGAGCCTCTGCCCGCGCGGGAGAGCGAGAAGGACGGCGCTACCACGTGCTCTGCGTCGCCCAGCAACCAGGCACGCCAGCGCGATGGCCGGTATGAGGGGAGCGGGGACGGCACGAGCATACGTGCTAGCGGCCGACCAAGCCCGCGCGACGCCCGGAATGAGGGGAGCGGGGACGGCGCGAGCACGTGCTCGGGGCCCAGCGAGGCAACTGACAGCTCGAGCGAGGATGACCGAGCCGTCACTTGTCCGCCCGTAAGTGACCGGCCAGAAATACTTCGCGAATATCACAGTGCGCCCCTGGGTGGACACCAGGGGGTGAAACGGACACTGAATCGTATTCGCGCTGCGTACAACTGGCCGGGCATGAAGAAGGAGGTGGAAAATTACATTTCCGCCTGCTCCAAATGCCAAAAGAATAAATTGAAGATCAAGAATCGGGCGCCAATGGTCATCACTGACACGCCCGATCGAGCCTTCCAGAAGGTAGCTGTTGACATCGTGGGTCCGCTACCTGAAACCCATCGAGGAAACAAGAACATACTCACCTTTCAGGACGCCCTCACCAAGTTCAGCGCTGCCGTGGCCTTACCAAACCAGGAGGCCCAAACCGTGGCGAGGGTCCTCGTCGAGGAAATAATCTGCCGGCATGGAACGCCGGAGATCATCCTGTCCGACCGAGGCACCAACTTCCTCAGTGCTACGTTCAAAGAAGCATGTAAGCTGCTGCGGATAAAGAAGATCCAGACAACAGCTTACCATCCCGAGAGCAACGGAGCACTCGAAAGGTCGCACCGGACCCTGGCTGAATACCTGAAGAATTTTATCAGCGAGGACCAGTGCGACTGGGATGAGTGGCTGCCGTATGCAATGTTCACATACAACACCACCCCTCACACAGCCACGGGGCTCTCGCCGCATGTATTCGTGTACGGCCGAGAGGCCGAGCTGCCCACGTCGGTGAAACGTGAGCCGCGCCTCACATATACTCACCACGACTACGCCAGCGAGCTACGCGAGCGACTGCGGGCCGCCTGGGCTATAGCCCGCGACAATCTCCGCAGCGCGAAGGAGCGAGCCAAGCTGGCGTACGACGTGCGAGCGAGGGAGACCGAGTACCAAGTAGGAGACCACGTGCTCCTGCACGATGACACCGTGCGTCGAGGTCGGGCCGCGAAGCTCTCGCCGGTGTGGACGGGCCCGTATCTCGTGACGGCGAGAAGAGGCGACGTCGACTACGAAATTAAAAAGGGACGGAAGATGACGACGGTACATGCAAACCGCCTCCGTCCCTATGTAGATCAATAATCGAGGGGGGGACGCTATTAAAACTAACCTAAAATTAATGGGGAAGCAACGGGTGAAACACAATGGGGTATTTTTTTTTTTACGTTTATTCCACCCCCTCTCGGGGATGGCTTTTCACGATACAGCGCTCGAAAACATAAGAAAATTCGCGGAAATTGGGAAAAATATCTTGGAGGGCGCTGCGGTCCGGGCCCGTCACGAGGTACCAGGGCTCGTCAGTCGGCGAAGGGCTCCGGAGGTGCCGCCGGGACGGGCGATGCGGGGTGACGCAGCCCTCCTTCTGAACGAAGTAGGTTGCGCAGAACAAGCACCGAACTTCGGGCTCCACCCCGAAGAGCCGTTGAAGGCCCAGGAAATACGGATTTTCGGGGGGAGCCCCTCCCCAGAAGTCATTCTCCCAGAGGGAGTCCCGACAAGCCCGTAAAAACTCCCTCTGGAGCCTGACCTCCTTGGCATGGTTGATAAAAGTCTTCAGCCAGCCAGGCCGCTCGGCGCGCTGCTGGCGCTCGAGCATATCGAACTGGAAACAGAAAAAAAACAACGGGGGAAAAATTAAAAATCTGGTCAGGGGGCGTTTTGAGGGGAAAACCAACGGGGAGGATCTTACCGCCCGCCGCAGCAGCTCGCGGACCGCCTCGCGTTCGTCGTGGTAGCCGAGAAACTCCATCTCTCTGAATTCTTTTTTTTTTTGCTGCGTGGTGAAGGTTCGGTGGTTTGATCGGTAATGACCACCTCGTGAGCGCGGCGGCGTCGCGAAGGCCCGACGACAACCGGGGGGTGGGGGCGAAATTCTGCAAAATCAGCAGTCGCACGGTCCGAGTCCCGCTAACGCTCACCTTCACGTTGCAGGACGGTAACGCTACTCCTCCGCCTGATACCGTGGGCCGAGGCGTCGGACGACTACAGGCTGACCCCCTTCACGAGCAGCCCCGGTCTCTATTACGAGGACGTCGGAAGCCTCTCGGTGATAAAGGCGACCTGGAAGCTGGCCATCAGCATGGACTTAACCACACTAGCGAGGCGGGAGAAAGCAATCCGCGAGAATCTGCAACAGCTCACGGAAATTTGCAGCCGCGAGAAAGAGCAGGGACGGAATGATGGCAGTGCGCCGAAATGGGCGAAACCGTCCGCCGAATGATAGCAAAAATCGACGACGGCATGGGCACGGTCCACGACCTCGTGAAACCCGAGCCGGCGCGCACGCGTCGGGGGTTGATCGACGGCCTAGGATCGATTGTCAAATCGATTACCGGAAATATGGATGCTGCTGACGCCGAGCAGATACACGACGAGATATCGACACTGCAGGCGAACCAGCGAACGCTGAAGGATGGAATGAAAAATCAGCTGCAGGTTGTGAAGTCGACACTTAATCTCTTCAACGATACCGCCATAAGGGTGAGGCAGAACGAAGTGATGCTGCTCAACCTCGTCGCCAGCATACGCGACACATTGACCACGCGGGCTGACGACCTTGCAAGGCGGCAACAAATCGACGCAAGCCTCGGAGCCTTGAGCTTCATTGTGGAGGAGCTCTTCACTGACGTGAAGGAGTTGGTGTTGTTGCTCGCCGAGATATCCACCGGGCGGATAAGCGCGGGGGTACTCACACCGCGGCAGCTAGTGCAGCACCTCACCGACGCACTACCACACTTGCCGGCCGGCACGGGTTTCCCCGTCGCGATAACGCGCGGCGAGGCGACCACACTCATGCGGCTCATCGACACGAGGGCCTACGGCCACGGGTCCGCCGTCGTGCTGATACTTGATATCCCGCTGATAGGAGCGCAACGCTACAGCGTCAGTCGGGTATATCCAATACCAACAAACGCAGGCAATGGTACATACTACTACATCGACGCTACGGAGGACTTCGTGGTAATAGACCAGGTCCACCGTACTTACCTGCGTTTGACCGGCAACGACCTCGGAAAGTGTAAAACTTTCGCAAACCGATATTTGTGCGCGCCGTTACACCCGTCCACACAAATAACGGGTCACGCGCCATGTGAAGTATTAACATACGCGAAAATCGACACGCAAAACGGACTTAACTGTCCAAAACGCGCGGTAAAATTGGAACGAACCCTAATCATCACTATGAACAAGCCGGGGCAGTGGTTGTACATCGCGCCCGCCGAGGAACCCATTTCAATCACGTGCGGCAGCGCACCCGCGATACACGAAAAATTAAAGAACACGGGAATTTTGGCTCTGGTAGGCACATGTACTGTAACCGCCCCTGACTTTAGCATCCATACGATCCGCCGGGTTACGCAAATGACCGACGGAAACTACCTGCCGTCATTTAACCTGACGCTTTCGACAATCGATAAAAATGTCAACACGCGAGTCGCCAACAGCAGTGTGAAATTAGTGAATGTGCTACGCAACCCGGAGGAATTAAAAAACCTCGGCACTCGTGTGAACGAAATTAGTGATCAAATTGAAAAAGACTTTGAAAATAATCCGCAATATTATCATAATGTCGGATTTTATTACTTGGGTGCTATAGCGCCGGTAGCATTGGTCTGCTTTGCTATCTACAAGCTCTACAGGCACGTACTGGGTCGTAACGCGACACCGACAAGGTCGGCGGAGGCAACGACTCTGCCGCGGCCCTCGCTGAGCATAAACATGCAGTCACCTGACGCGCGGCCGGAGAGCCGATTGCACGCGGAACTGCAACGAGCCTGCTCCGCCAGAAACAGCCGACTCGGATTTGCAGACCAGACCAATGCACGGCGACAATAAATATTACCGCATCGTCATAACAGTAATAATCGACGTAATACGGGGTTTAGATTATAGGAAAGTCAATGTAAACCCGAGTCTACAGCTAAGCCGCTGCGTAAAGGTTAATGAAAAAAAAATATATATATTTTCTTACAAGAAGAACATTTTTTTTCTTAAGGGGGGAGGAGTGTTGCACCCCGGAATATTTAAATTCCATTTGGAAATTTCAGTTGCTCAATCGAACGCCCGGTCGGGGTGAACGATCGAGCGCGTGCCGGAATTCGCCGATGTCGAAATCGGGCGAATTGACACGAAATGCTTACGCACCGATTTTCGGTGAATCGCAGCGATCCACTGCAATTCACCGACAGTCGAAGACCAGACTCGGAGCTGAGCAGTCAGGCTCCTCTTAGACTCGGGTACCCTCATGTTGTAAAACGAATAGAAACGATTAGTAACAAACTGAAACTGTAACTCAGAAATATCTTACTCTCAAATAAATTGTCTAATTGGTAAACCCGAGTTCGCGTGAGTCCAACTCTTTAATCGGCGAACGATCCCGAATAATCAACAATTACCCTTCGACTCGTAACCTGATCAATTACTGAGTCGCCGGGCACAACACTTTGTTTTCGTGAAAAATATTTTTTTCGAGATTTTCATGTTAACATACTCAGAATCACCTAAAACGTCGAGAAAACTGGTCTAGAAAATATGTCTGTATGTGGGTATGTGCGTGCGTGCGTGCGTGCGTGCGTGCGTGCGTGCGTGCGTGCGTGCGTGCGTGCGTGCGTGCGTGCGTGCGTGCGTGCGTGCGTGCGTGCGTGCGTGCGTGCGTGCGTGCGTGCGTGCGTGCGTGCGTGCGTGCGTGCGTGCGTGCGTGCGTGCGTGCGTGCGTGCGTGCGTGCGTGCGTGCGTGCGTGCGTGCGTGCGTGCGTGCTTCCGTTTTTTCTTGTTCGTCTGTGTCTTCGCTCATCTCTTTTTGGTCGCCCGTGTTCTCGGTCGTCTGTTTTGACTTGTTTGTCAGTGTGTTCGTCCGTTTTATCTTGTTCGTCAGTTTCGTCATTGGTCTGGCTCTGTTCTTCAGTGTGTTCGTCCGTCTTATCTTGATCGTCAGTTTCGTTATTAGCCTGGCTTTGTTTGCCAGTGTGTTCATCCGTCTTATCTTTGTTAGTATCGTACTTTGCTTGGATTTCTCCGTCAGAGTGCTCGTCCGTCGGTCTTTTTTCGACAGGATCGTCGTTCGTCTTCGTTACATCGTTACCGTTCTCGTCAGTCGTTTCGTTTTCGTCAGTAATGTTGCCCGTCTGTCTTTGTTCCTCAATGTCTTCTGTCGTCATTTTCTGTTCGTCTATCTCTTTATCGCCGTACTGTTGTTGTCCATCAGAGGCAGTCTCTGCAGCGGGCTGATGGCCATCGACCGACACTGTCGCTGCGCCGTATCCCTCTAACACTGTGAATACATATGCAAAAATATTAATTGTAAGAAACGACGAAAAAAATGAAAATAAAAATAAAAATAATTATGTAACATAATTATGAGGAAAATAATTTAGCGTGTGAGGAATTTTTCATAACGGTGTGGCTACAGTAAGGACTGGCCATAAGGCTTGGAATAAATAATATTTTTCTCTGACG